>CAXKVY010000904.1:0-27700 GCA_964058915.1 Tetropium fuscum
GATACAGAGCGGAAAACAATGGGACGGTAACCTGACCAGACGGAACCTCCTGATATATTATCCTGAACAATCGGCCCATGGAAGCTAAAATATGCTATACCTAAATACTTTAGATTCAAGTTTTTCTCTCTCGCTTAGTCAACGAGTGGACTGAGCGTTACGTAGACGAACGTGACGGATCAGTGTCATTCAATACCCACAAACTCTCTCTATTGTCTCGCTCTGCGACTTATCCTCTATCACTTAGTCGACTCGAGCCGACTTTACACGAAGGAGCGTTACATATTCAGCCTGACGGTGTAGGTATTAAAAAAATGTAAAACTTTCTTGGAAGGAATTTTTCACATAATCTCAAACTTTTCGAGCAAATGGCGGAAATCCGACCTTTTGGTTCTTAATATTTTTATTTTTCAAAAATCATTCAGTTTTCATGAAATTTTGTAAAACTATACCTTTATGGCACTGAATAGGCACTATTTTTTTTGGACTTTGAGAAATAAGTAGTTTCCGAGATATTTAAATTTAAAAAAAAAAAAACAACAAAATCTTGCACGAAAAACTTTATTGGTGTTTCTGTCGATTTAAATAATCAATCCGGGCATATTTAACCATTATCTACTTTAAAATGGTCATTTATAATAGACTTGAAAAAATTAATTTCTGAAATTAGAAATAATTACACAGTTGATGGAAACAAATTAAAGATTAATTGGAATGAACTTAAGGGTATTAGAGTGGGAAAAGAAAGTCAATAATATGCCATTACAAAATGCTTAATAATGGTATTATGCAGAGATAACGCCATAAAGTCTTCCTACTGGGCATTTTTTGTCTCAGAAATATCTCGCAAGCTTGTTCTTCGGATTACAAAAAATCGTGTTTATTTAATGAAAAAAGGGCAAATCTTTTAAAAAAAAATTATTATTGAAATTTTTTTGAATGAAAATTTTAAATTTTTTATTATTCACAGCTTTTGTGAACAGCTAAAACTAACCAGCAAAAGCTAGACAGCAACGCCTTTTCACCATTTCACATTATCTCGTGTTTAATCTTTGTTTTTTTCTCTTAATTATAACCACAACTAAACTTTCCGGCTAGTCCTTGCGTTCTAGTAAGTTTTATTTTCATAATCCGCTTCGGCACCAGTCTGACATCCCTCCGTGTTTAAATAAAATAGCAGTAAAAATCACCCAAGCCGAAACTTGCAAAAACACATTTCCGTCTAAATTCTCGCCTGTATCAATTACGTTTACGCTAATTCAACTTGATAAACAGCCTTCGCGTGCCCTGTGCTCAGGCATTCCATTAAAATTAAAGACCTAGCAAGCTAAAAACACTACTTCCACTTCCTTGGAATTAACTCGCTTCATCACAGACAAGTGAATAATACATCTCTAGTGCAGTCCATCTCCGACCACGGGCTCGTTCATATTATGGACAGCGAATTAGAGCAATATGCTGTTATGTGCACATGAGTTTCAAGTTGTGATATAGTTTGCTAGTTAACTTCTACGAACTGCAATTTCTAGCTGGTAAGTAGGTATGCATTCGTTATCTGTACGCTACACGTAAATGCATTTAACCGCGGCTAACGACCCAAGAAGCAATAAATATCGATAAAATATGGGGTAAATATCCAATGGCAGTTAGAACTGAGTATAACAACTAACAATTATTTTGATATATCGGGGTCATAGTGCTAATCGTTTCAATATATTGGTCAAAGATCAGCCCAAAAATAATCTAGCGCTAAGGTTATCTTCTAGCTGGGCTTTTTAAGAGTGAAGAAAATCTACATGATCTGACAGCTAAAACATCATACAGTGAGCTCGTAAAGTTTGGAATAAATTCAATTAATCGTTATTGAAGGATTTTCACAGGAAATCCTCGGACACGTCAACCTTATTTTATAAAATGTCACTTTTTTCAGCCATCGATTTTTTTTTTGTTTTGTTCGTTTTTGAGCTATGACGTCATCGACAATTTTTTTAAATGACAACCCATATTTTTTTTCACGGATTTCGATAGAGCACATTTTTCTGAGTGCGAATATGTCAAAAACATAGTACCTTTAACATTAAAGTTTTCGAGATATTCGGTTGCAAAGTTTATAAAATGTACCATGGCACCATGCATAAGCTATCGGGCGGGTCAAGATTTTTAATAGCTTATTGATTCTAATAGCTTATAGCTTATTACATTTTAAAAGATTAAGGAGTAATATTATTTATTTTGGTAGCTTATCGAACATTTTGAAAGATTTGGGAGTAATCTGTTTAATTTTTTAACAACAATTTAAACAAATAAAAAAATATTTGAACAAATAAATGATAAATAATTAAAGTAAAAAATAAAATCAGAGTAAATTTTCAAAGTGACCTCCATTCACTTCCTGGCAATATCCCATCCGCCACTGAAACTCCTGCAGAACCTTACCAACAGTATCGGGTTGAATGGTTCGAATTTCATTGCGAATTATGTCCTTTAATTCTTCGATGGTATTTGGTCTATTGAAATAGACTTTGCTCTTTAAATAGCCCCATAAAAAGTAGTCTAGGGGAGTGAGATCTGGAGATCTAGGGGGCCATTCGATAGTTCCCCTGCGACCAATCCAATGGTTAGGAAATACATGGTTTAAATAATCAAAATGCAAAATGGGGTGGTGCACCGTCTTGTTGGTACCATATCGTGTGATGGGGCAGATCTGGATCTACGTCATTTGGGTAAAGTACCGCAAGTGCAGGGACTAAGTCGTCTCTTAAAAATTCTAAATATATTTCACCTGTTAATACGCCTTCAAAGAAAAATGGGCCCAAAATACGATTACCTACAATACCAGCCCAAACGTTAACTTTTTGTGGAAACTGACTACGAGTTTCCATTTTCCAGTGTGGATTTTCAGGAGACCAATATCTACAGTTTTGCCGGTTAACTGTGCCGTCGAGATAAAAGGTAGCCTCATCAGAAAAAACAATATTGCGTAAAAATCCGTCGTCATCAATCAGGCGTTGCAACATGGTTTGGCAAAACTGTAACCTACGGTCAGGATCATCTTCGTTTAACTCTTGGACCAAAACCACTTTATACGGATGCCATTTGTTCAATTTCAAATATTTCAAGACGGAGCTTTGAACTATTCCGTTGTTTGCCGCCACTTGGCGGGTGGGTAAATGGGGATTTTCTTGAAGCTCTAGTAGAACATTCAATTTAACATCTTGTTGCACTGGTGGACGACCCGTTCTAGGGCGATCTCTCGTATGACCCACTTCTAAAAACTTTTGTTCTATTTTGCTAACGGTGGACTGTGTAATTGGTTCTCTGTTTGGATATTTGTTGTTAAATAAACGGCAAACTTCTACTTGTGTGCGAGCTCTGTCCCCGTAACCGATCATCATCAAAATTTCGATTCTTTCCCTTTCACTCAAACGACGGACCATTTTTAAATAAAATGAATTATGATGGAATAATGATTAATCAACTTACTTAATGATATTATTCAACTGATTAAAACACAAACTTGCGAGGAAAAACTTCAAAATTGTGACAACTGTCAAAACTGTTGTTTTTCCTGCGCTTTCTTGATAAATGATTAGCATTTGGTCATCGCTTGTATAATTCATTCTTAAAACTTTGCAACCGAATATCTCGCTATAACACTTTAATGTTAAAGGTACTATGTTTTTGACATATTCGCACTCAGAAAAATGTGCTCTATCGAAATCCGTGAAAAAAAATATGGGTTGTCATTTAAAAAAATTGTCGATGACGTCATAGCTCAAAAACGAACGAAACAAAAAAAAAATCGATGGCTGAAAAAAGTGACATTTTATAAAATAAAGTTGACGTGTCCGAGGATTTCCTGTGAAAATCCTTCAATAACGATTAATTGAATTTATTCCAAACTTTACGAGCTCACTGTATGAGAGAATAGGTTTCCCAGACCAGCTATAAGCCGCCCCTTGTTCACCCCTGCCTTACATATAAAATATTATTGAAATATTAATCAAATATTTTTTACAAAAAAACATATTCTAAACCTCAAAAAATATATTCTAAAAAAATACACTAAAATGTAAAAAATAAATACGTTATTTATTCTTAGAATACAATCAATTTATTAGGCATATAATATACAATTATTTTTATTTTTGCAGTCGGTGCCATCCAAGGTTTACAAACGTATAACGAAATAGTGTAGTAGAATTAGAGATGTATACCTAGATTTCTAATTGTATTCAACTAGAAGTTTGAATTTAGGTTTATTTGTAATTGTGGTGTCACCTTAGGCAGTTGTATACAACTGTAAGTGAACACGTTCCAAAATAATGACTAAAAAAAATATTAAACAGTAAAAACACCGACAGACGTGCTCACCGTCTGAAATTAATTCGAGATCGTCTTTCCAATGAAACACAAAGTCAGTCTGCCCATCGTATCAGCTTGATTTACGAGCGTCTATCCATGGGACGGAGGAGCAATATGCTCACCATCTCTGCTTGATTCGCGAGCATCTATGCAATAAGACGGAGGAGTGACGTGTTCACCGTCTCAGCTTGATTCACGAGCGTCTCTTCAATGAGATGGAGGAGCAACCTGCTCACTATATCAGCTTGACGTATCAGTCTGTATCATTTCCTCTTTAAATGGTTATGAATTCTATTATATATGTAATTAATATTTTCTATCATATAGCTAAGAAAAGTAGTCGTATAGTGGAAATAGTGGAAATAGTAGACTACGTAGTCGTTTTCTACGAATGTGAGTTCTCTGTCATAAATAATGTCACATACATGGTTATGAATTCTATTATATATGTAATTAATATTTTCTATCATATAGCTAAGAAAAGTAGTCGTATAGTGGAAATAGTGGAAATACTAGACTACGTAGTCGTTTTCTACGAATGTGAGTTCTCTGTCATAAATAATGTCACATACAAGTGTCACTGTGAGAATGGTAGGTGTTGATGGCAAATTCAAGTATAAAGTACCAATTAAATAAATCGAAAAGGCAAAAGAACTTGTACCACTTACAATAAAATGGGAACCACTTGAAAATACCCCCACAACAAAAATAGAATTTTTAAAATTGATTTATAAATGAAGTTCTGAGGTAACAAAAAAAAAAGAAAAAAAATACAACCGAAATGAGATCCACCTCCTTTTTTTGAAATCGTTTAAAAAGAGGTAGAATGGTATTGCTTAGAAAATATCACATGCGTATGTCGTATGTGATCGTGTCATCGTGTACACAGGCCGATATCGCTGCCTGTCGATATGAATCCAGCGATAAGTATCTGTTAAAAGTATCTATAGATAACTAACATATCGATACGTGTCAATATTAATTAATTTACATGGCATATTTGTGGGCTGACGACAATCATATACGATATGAAAACATATGGTGACATATGTTATCTTCTCTAAGTAAATCCACACCACACAGAAATAAGGCGTGTAATATTAAAAAATTTAACCTACGAGCGTACGGTAAAGTGCACTTTATTGCACGTAAATGCATGCGGGAGGAACTACTTTACCGCACGTATGTGGTAAAAAAAAAGACTCGATTTTTTAAAATATTTATGATAATTTGAGGCATATTTTTTAAATTTTTATTGGCATATTTATATTTTGTTTTATTTTTATTGTTTTATCGATTGTAATGAAATGACATTTTTTAAAATCATAGCGTTATCGGTATGAAAACGTAGGAAGTTTGAGACTAAACCAAAGTAGGAAACTATGCAAATAGAAAATTTGATTTTTTTTATTTTATTTTTTTTTTATTTTATTTTTTTTTTTAGTTCTGTCAACACGTAGGAAAAATATTGTACCTACCTAATATGTGCGAGAAGTGTATTTTCCGAACTTGTTAGCTAAATAAATATTACCTTAGTCTCAGTTAGGGTTACGACAGGGATATAATAGTACTACAAGTGCATTATTAAAGTCATGGATGACATTAACAAATATTGTAATAGTGGAAAATATACTACGTTAGTACTACTGGATTACAGTAAGGCATTCGTAACACTTGACCATACGATGGCCACATAATATTTTTAAGGACCACATAATATTTTTTTTAAATGCTGATTTCCAACTCAGAATTCTGACTACTGCTCTTTTTTAAAAAGATGGCGTAGAGGAACCACATAGTATATTTTTTTAAATTCTGACTTCAATCACAACACACCAAAAAAAATACAATTTACAATTCACTTTCACATGTCTGCACGTGACTTACGTACGTCCCGCCCGTCGCCTTTAAGTGTCTCGACTTTCCCGAAGGTCGAAGGTGCACGATTACTTCGCGATATTCCCCGATTAGCAAAGCAGGCTAGCCTAAAACTACGTCATAAATCGCCGAGATGGACTCGCCATCACTCAGACCGCTCACGTATCCGTTTACATTCCAGGGTAATTTCAACGTAATATCGAATAAGGGATCATGGGCCGAGCTATGATTTAATATTTTTACAGAATAGCCTCCGTTGGCGCTGCGTTCACGTCACAAGTATTTATTCAATAGAATTATTGAAATTAGGAGCTCATATTTTTACAGATATACAATCATAAATTAATTTAGACTAATTTTATTATGATATAATATACATACTTTGTAACACCTCTCCTCCTCTTTAATTACATTACCTTAATTAAAGGGCCTCTCATCCAGGAGATGTGACGTAATAAATTTTTTGTTGTTGCCTATCGGCTGCTCAGTTAAATACGGAGGTCGTGGATAAGTGGATTTGCTAGAGGCTTGCACTTAGATACCTTTAGATATATCACCAGAAAAATCACAGCTTGACAGTGACCGGCTTGATCTACTCCTACTTAAAATTTTGTATAAAAATACTTGGACGCCAGGTCAGAATACTTAAATAGTACAGAAGACCGCAGAAATTATCAGCCAATAATTATCAGCTGTGACCCCTCTTGTGACACAGACTCTTCCCAGGGAAATAAAAGATAAAAATTTTTTAAAAACAATATATTACAAAAATATTTATATCACCAGTTGATGGTTCATAGTGATTCTTAAATTAGAATTAAAATTTAAAATGTTAAAATGTTAAAATAAAAAAATGTTCACTCTTGATACAAGGTCAAGTCGAGAAATTTATCATTTACAACAAAAGTGAATTGTAAACCTTGGAAAAAAAGTAAAGTGGAAATATTCCTTAAGACCTGGTAATTTCCAGGGGAAATTCATTATACAAAAATACCTTTTCTCTTTTCTGGAGATCCCCTCGTGAATGTGCTGTGTTTCCTAGGATCCTAGGCCAAAGCTTCGGCTTGGTGGTGGAAAAATTTACCGGTATCAGGTTCAAAACAGGTCACAAATTGAGATTAGACTTTATCAAAGTAAAAAAATAATATTATCAAGACAGGAATGTGGTATGCAAATTTTCCCTATACGATTAAATAAAAAATTGAAATAAATGCTGCTTTTTGCCGATGCAAACGATAAACAAATACCTATGGCCTACACCGTCGAAGTAATATCTTATACTAAATAAACTAAAAGTATGCTATCATTCGGTAAAACAGTATCTTTGATTCTTAATTACCAGCTAGGTAGTCGAAAATCGAACGATAACGTACGATTCAAATTTAAATTAAACTATATTTAAATTAAATTAAATATATTTAATTCTATATTTAATTATATATTTCTATATCATATTAATTCTAATATATATATTTAATAAATAAATAAATTAAATATATTTAATTCAATAAAAAAAAATAAAGTGGTAATAATATACCAAAATAGAAAAAAATATAGACGTGGCTTTTGTGCCCACAGCTCACTCCAAGTAGTTGCGCTAGTGTTCAAACCGTAAAATTTAATATGGCATAACACCTATTTTAAGGTTTTCACTTAAGCAAAAAATGGTCGAATTATGACTTAACTCCCCTTCGGAAATCCTTTAATTACTTTACCCAGCTGTAGAACACTCACACATATATATATTAATAATAATAAAATATTTCAGACTATACCTGGTAAATAAGAATCACTACACTAAAACACCGAAGATATATCTTCGGGAACGTAAGCCACGGTCAACAGGCTCAAGCAAGCAGATCGGCAGAAAAAGAATGATTTTTACGGGTATCGCGTATAAATGTACTTGCTGGGAGCACGCGACATTAGCGGGACGGAAAGGTAGGGATAACGGTAGATGGTGAGTCGCGGTAAATTTCTACAAGTTCGCGCGGTTTTATTTCAGATATTTGAAATAAGAATTCAAACATTAGCCATAAAACGGAACGGAATTTATTTACGTTACAGCTTGAATATTTTTAAGAAAATAATGAAAATTAAAATTTTATGTGCCAGCGAAATGAATGGGGAGGATCCCTTTCATCCTCTGAGGACCCGGCACTGCATATAGTCTTGATTTGGTGGCTTTCCTCATTCTAGCGTAAGCAAAAATGAAAGGGGATAGGGTGCCAGTTCGTAGTCAAAATATTGGGGAAGTTCGTCATTACTTTTTCTCAAAAAAGCATAAACGTTGAAAAATGAAATTTGGATTTACAGCACCTTCAGTATTATTAATTTTAATTTTACTGCTCATGGTCAAGAAAAATTTAACAGTATCTTTTACAGTAATTTTATTATATTTATAGTTCAAACCTGAATGTACTGAATACACTGATACTGAATATACTGAAATTAATATATGCAGAATTTTTTAGGAACAAATAGAGACAAAACTGAATTTTTATATAAATATCATAGATATTATTTAAACAATATAAATAATTCCTTCCTCGCTCCAAAAGGTTTGAGATTTTAAATAATATAAAACAGCAAAATTTTCAAACAAATCAACAAAATCGGAGCTGTTCTTGAGGATTCATTGACGCGCCTATTGTAATGTTATTCTTTCTAGCAATTAATTTCAAATGTACCTCCGTAGCCAGCAGGCTTCATTTAATTTTGATTAAGCTCCTCTCATGTTAAAAATCCTGAAAAGCAGATAATATATGCTCATAAGTGCGCCGAAACTTCCTCATCTAAACTCCCGAAATCGCATTATGCAAATGAAACGAGGTGTAACTCTCCGCCACTGTATAAAGCGGCTCGGTATCACGGCCGTAATAAAATTACCAACTTTCACCATTTACACATCATAATCCTTAAAGTAGGATCATTCTGTAGGCCCGGTATCTCCCCTCCACGGCCGACACGAGGACAATCGCCAAATTTTACGCAGCGCTCGGAATGTCGCCTACAACCTTTTAACCGGGATTTTCACGTCTTCGGGAACTAAACATTACTCTTTTTATGAATCCATCCCCTTTCCATTAACTAGGCGGCCGGAGGCTCCAATTTGACTTCAACGGATTTATACCGCTGCCGGAGCATCATTTAATATACTGTATTGACTAGTATAAGAGCAGAATCTTTCTGGTATTGTTTTACTTCACAGCTTTTGCTTCTTGTAAATTTCTACTCTAATTGAGTCAAATGCCGAGAAACTAATAATGATGCTTTATTCTGCATTCATAATAAAACAGACCAAAGCATTTGCAATAAACGTTACTTAAAACTTGTTTAAGACTTTGTCTCTAGGTTTATTCACAATCTGATAAGATTCAGAGTTTCGGAAGCGGTTAAAAATACTACTTTGCGCGATTGAAATGCAAGAATAAACGAAAAATATTCTAGTGAGGAGTGCCTATGTATCGAAACTGGGAAAAGTGTACAATGCTAAATTTGTCTTACAAGCTTGTGGAGATTTCTATTAATTTAAATTAGGCAGAGATAATGTTCTTTTGTAGAGGGGCGAATAGAAAAATTTATGTCCAAAATAAAAACAGCGGAGTATATTTCGAAGTTTAAAGTTCTTTCCTATTAAATAAGGACGTTATTACTTTCCTTGTAGATTGGATTTCTTTCTTCTTTCGGAGTAGTTTCCACAAACACCAAAACACTTTCACTTCTACTAACTACTAACTACAAAATCTACCATATTTATACTATTTTCAGGGTATTTATACTATTTTATTTATACTATTTAGACGTCACTAATGATATCACCGTGAAATTTACGCGTGACTAATCACGCTTCAGTGATCGGTTGCTAAGCAACGAGTAAAGTGGGCTATACGATATATCACCTTGAAATTTACGTGTGACTAATCACGCTTCAATGATCGGTTGCTAAGCAACGCGTAAAGCGGGCTATACGGTCCCTTGTCGCTATTCATACTACTTTTACATTTTACAATTTCTATGCTCTCAAATGCATCCAAGTGTCTATTATTGGTCACATTTCTAACTAATCTTAAATTACTAATATCTATTCTATGATTGTTGTCAAAAGCATGTTGTGCAACACTAGACTTATTATTATCTTCCATATTTTAGATGAGCCATATGCTCTTTAAATCTGGTGTTAATTGATCGTCTCATTTGTCCAACATATTTTCGATCACAATCATTACAACTAATTTCGTAAATCCCAGACCTTTCATTTGGAACAATTGTATCCTTTGGATTGTCTAAATGTCTAAATGTCTAAATGTCTAATTGTCTAAATGTTGTTGTAATTTATTACTCGACGAATAAATCGCTGTTATACCCATGTTTTTGAAGACCTTACTCAAACCACCATTAGTAGTAAACCGGGGTTCGTACGGCATGGATACATATTTTATCACAGTGATTGAAGAAATACACGTTGAATAACCTTAAAAAGTCTAATAACCTAAAAAAAGTCCTTTAGTATTAAAATGTTTGTACTTTGTTAAAATAATAGTTTCATAAATATTGTTTGCCATTAGTATTATTTTCCTTTAATGGACTTAACATTTCAGTCGAGTCCAAATAACATACTTTTTCCTTTAGGCAAAGAAAGTTAAGTCACTTTAAGAAAAATCTGGGTACTTTTTTTTTAAGCAACTATGTAGTTTGACAAACTACATTCTTGTCTGAAAATATGACAACTCGGGTTCAATTATTTCAAATTGTTACGGAGCGACTTTTGCACGATTCATTAACAAAGACTTTCCAACGCCTCCCCTTTTCAGTTTTTTAGTTTTTTCTCGTAAAAATAATTCAATTAACATGAAATTTTATGAAGGTAGGTATATCTTTTTTTTACATTGATTCAGCATGATTTTATTGGCATCTGAGAAACAGATTTTCCCGAGATATTTACATTCTTGTAAAAAAAACAGTTTCTGGAGAAAAATATTTATTTTAGAATCATCTATATAGTGTGTTGATGGTTTATTTTTCATGACACCACTTAAAATTGAGAAAAACCAAGAAAATTACTTCAGATCACGAATTATTCAATATATATTTTCAATTTTTTTATTATTTATGTAAACAATGAATTAAATTTGATGTGACACGGTAACTTTACGTTTTTTAAAGTTGGGTTTAAACCCGCCGAGGCGTACTTCAAATAAGCAAAATAGGGTAACACTAAAAACAAATTCCGTCAAACGCATCTTCAGGACTTCTTTCGAATTTTTTAGTTTTCTCCCTGGCATTTTTAAATGTACGTCCATTTTGTTCAAAACACATTGTTACACCAATTTGTAATATAAGTACAAACAGTTTTGAAGTTTTGATATTGATTTGTAACATATTTCTAACAAGGACGTTATTTAACAGAACCATTTCTAAGTACAACCCTGCACTTTCTTGCAATAATGCTGATAAGTAGTTATTATAAGATAACGTTGTTGTGTCATATATAGGCGTACAGCCAATAAAACGGATTAGGTCTAATTAAGATAAATGTGAACTTAATCTTGTGATGCTTATGCTAATATGAGCAGATTAACTATAACATTAGTAGTTAGCGCGATAAGAACTATTAATGCAAATATTATTGGTGCCACTTTTTATCATAAGTGACTAAGAGGTCAAGTATCATACATGTAGATGCATTACCAAATTTTTTGAACTCGCAGTATCCCTAGAGATACCTAGTAGGGACCATTGCTACTAACATAAATCAGAAATGTCTCTAGTTGCACTTCAAACGCTCTCAAATACCCACGTTCTCAAAGTAGCTCAAAGGTTCTTAAAAAGTACACAAACATTTATTAAAAACATACCAAAAGCTCAAGAATAGGTCGATGACCAGGCTGTTCCCGAATCTGAATAATAGCTCACAATGTAGCTCATTTTGGGCTTCATTAAGAGATCACTACCCTACATTTTTTTAAATTTTCACACGTTGATACTTTTAAACTAAACTATTACATTAAAATCGAGCGCTACGTTTGCGTTTGTTCTGTCACGTTAAATATTTCTTTGAATTGCAGGTGGTCTTAATTAAAACTTGTATATTAATACTTGTACGTTAAAATTATGTTAAAATGGTGATGTAAAACGCGTCTGAACACTGGAGTAAAACGAGCCTGACTGCCATCCATACGACTACCACTGAAGTCAAAAACTCAAAAAACGATTCTTTTGCATTTTTTTAGAGATTTTCGGACGCTATTTTGTTATAAACAAAAACTGGGTGTTTAATTTTTAGTTTTACATCTATATATTATACTTTAATACCCTGCACAGTTCGTGGGAAATTATTTTGAATAAGTTTATAGTAAAGAATAATTGTTTGTTTTTGTTTCAGACAGGGTACAAAGTTGGTCTTTTGATATACAAATATATTCTAATAACATGTTCTAATTGTTTTACATAAAAGTGAATAACTTAGAACCCTGTAAACGTTAATTCTCAAGCCAAATGCCAAAAAGAAGCTCTACAAGCATGTAGTTCAAAATTAGAAATTTACAAAATTTACTAATTTCAATATGACGGCTTATACTATGGATTGCTGTTAAGTATTGCCTGCTGACTAAAATATATTCATTTTGGCAGCTGTTTTTATATTTTCCTCGCAATTTTCTTTTCAAAAGAATAACTGACAAAAGAATTTTTTTATTCCACATAACTACCTATACAAAGCCTGCCTAACTCTAATAGTTTGGTTGTGAATCTGTATCACTAAATAATACATTTTCATTTTTAGATAGAGTGGATTCCATTGCTACTCATTTTCTATTCCTTCCAAGTCCCACAACTTCTCGATACCGAGATATTTGCAGCTGACATGCGTTAGATACTTCTGAGACACCTGGTATTTTAATGAAAATATGGATTTTTTAAATCTGTACTATACGTGGTGCTCAACTCTAACCACAGTCTTGTAATGCTGTGCTGTATCATCTTGAATGTTCTATATAGATTCTTGACGCTCATTATTGTCAATAAGAAGTAAAGTGAAATCTGAAGTCACCATATCATCACAATATTGCATGTGATGGCGGAGACTTTGAGGCGGAATATAAAACCTAAAGTCTACTGCGGCTTTAAATAACCAAATAACCATCCAGTACAACTTTCTCATTATACATTATGGTAGATTTGAACAACACATTTTGATAATTCTTACTAAGTGTAATTATACTGGTTGCAGTAATATTGTGTAAAAATATAATCATTTGCTTCTAAACAGATAACAGGCAAAATGTTTTGCAATTGCATCCCATAAATCGTTGTATCTGTATCTACATTATAGATACCCGGATAAACGGGAAAGTACAAATACACAAAGCACTACAGCATGATCTACCATTACCTACCTTATAGCCCGAAGATATTAATTAGCATTTAACGTGACTGTAATACTACCGATAAGCCACCGAGAATATAGCGATATTATGTGAATCTATAAATAATGTCATTATCTAAGCGGCAATAGAGACGTTGGATTTTACAATAAAGCCACAAATTATTATTTAGATATAGGTAATCGCTGTTTATAGGGAAACCGTTTTACCTAAGGTAAGAATATGAATGAAATAGAATGAATGAAAATATGCTACTGCATGGTTTAAGAGAGAAGTTATCTGACTGATATGCGGGTAGCAAATTATTACATCCTGGGAATATTCTACTTCCCGCAGAAAACGTATGACGGATATTCTGAGAACATGTTTAATCACTTCATAGACGTTCATAGAATATCCTTACATGCAAAAGAAATATATCCTGGGAATATCCGGGGTATGTATGTTATATACAAAATTAAAATTAATTTATGCAAGTAAGGATATGTTAACAAAGAAAACAAAAATGTTGTTATGTGAAGCTCTTGTGTTGTCGCATATAAATTATGCCTCAATTGTATATTACCCTTTCCTACGTCAAGTCGATGCCCGGCGATTACAACGGTTACAAAATAGTTGTATTAGACTAATTTGTGGAATTAGAAAATACGAATCGGTGTCCTCGAGTCTGAGGGAAACTGGTTGGCTTAATATCAAAACTAGAAACTTTTTCCACAGCTGTTCCTTTTTTCACAAAATGTTATTAACTAAGTCACCCCCTTACTTGTACAATAAAATTACCTACAGAACATCTGTTCTGAGAAGCTATGAGAATGAATATGTTATGCACATCTGTGCATAACATTAATATAAGGCACAAATCAACGCTTACCATCCCAAAGCACAAAACTAGCGAATTTCGTTCTGGATTCTCATTTAGCATAGCTTCTCTTTAAAACTCCAGTACTGATGATCTCAAGATACTGCCATACACAAGTTTTAAGATATGCCTTAAAAAATGCTTTTCACAAAACATAATACATAATATATCATTTTAGTAAAAGTTTTATCAGGTTGTTGCTGCGTCTAATATGATTAAATTAACCAATTGCTTATATATTAACCTATAACTAAATTAATTATATCTAGGTTGCATGAATACATTCTCTTTTTCTGGGTTGAGTGGAAGAATAGAGAAACTTTTAAGATTCTCTGAACTCTGCCATTTATACCTCATTTGTATATAATTATAATAAATTAAATCACTTATGTAATTTGGGTTATAATAAAAACGATTATTATTATTATTATTATTATATATTGACTAGAATATGCACATAATATTCCCTATATATTATGCATATATACCGGATGTATCATATATTATGCATATATACCGGATGTATCATATTTTATAGTATAAGAATATTTTAAATAAAGTGCAAATCGCGCCGGTTAAATACAGGGCGAATTTTTCCGCCGCGGAAAATTGACCGTCGCCGCCGTTCCAGCAGTAGCCCACTGAAATAAATTGAAGCTTACACATGAAACGGAAAAATAAACGCGCGGTCAATAAACCGTTGGCGGCAGCAATACAACCGCCGACTGCCACTGGATCGACGGTAGTTTTACCATCGCAGTCCAAGTAGTGGCGTATGTAACCAAATGTACGTTTACACACTGACAGCTGCTTGACTGCGCGTTCATCTTTCCGTTTAATGTGTAAGGTTCAATTTACTTCAGTGGGCTACTGTTGGAATGGCGGCGGGGGTTAATTGTCTGCGCCGTAAAAATCCGCCAAACACTGCTACTTCTGTGAGCAGTGACGGTAAATTTTCCGCGGCAGTTTATTGTCCACATTGAATTGAAATTAAAGTACTGATCTTTTATATCTGATTCTATAGAGGGTTAATTCTTATATTTTTTTTTCAGAAATGGAAGTAATTTCTAGAGAACAATGCAAAAAACTCATTGAGAACTACACAGGAACCAAAAATTTTACCTTAATATCATACGATGTAGTTCCTCTTCAATCTCAGTTGGATGGCCTCATCGGTGAGCAGTACACCCTCAGGATCCAGTACCAGACCCCAATAGAAGACAGCGTAGCCCATTTTTTCCTGAAAACCATCAACGGTTCCAACACTGTTATGTTTGAGATTTCCAAGAGCATTTGTGCTTACGAAAAAGAAGCTTTTTACTACCAAACAATCATTCCGCTGCTGAAATCCAACGGGATAGATAGTGACTTTGCTGCTACGAGTTATTTTTGTGAGCCGTACATCGTAGTATTAGATGACCTTTCATTAAATTCATATAAAGGAACATTAAAAAATAAACCTTTAGATGTGAGTCATTGCAGAAAATGTCTAGAGACCTTAGCGAGGTTTCATGTAGCACCGATTTTATATGAAGCTAAAAGGGCCAAGGAGCTAGGAAGGCCTTACAGTCTCAAAGAAAAATTCGAGGCTATTCTAGAAGACAGATATTTTTCCCAGGAAGTAAACGGTGCTACAAAATTCTTAAGATGCTCAGTAGACGGTCTTTTTAAAGTAATTGACTTGATACCAGACAATTTTGGGGTCAATAAAAATGATTTCAAGAGTAAATTAGAGAAGCTGCTCGACCAAATGATGACCTCAAGTGCTTGCTCACTAGGGTTCAAGTCGACCATTCTACATGGCGATTTGTGGTCTAATAACTTTCTCTACAAATACGATGCCGAAGGAGAGATAAGCCATTGTAAACTTATTGACTTCCAAACTGTCAAGTATGGCCCCCCTGCCATTGACGTGCTTCAGTTTCTCTTAACAAACACCAGGAAGTCATTTCGCGATCAACACCAAAACGAACTACTAACCTATTATTACAACTGCTTTCGAAGTTTCTTGGATAAGTCGGATATTGCAGTTAGTGAGTTATTGACTGAAAGTGAGTTTCAAGAAACTTGTGATATTTTTGCAGTGTCAGCTAAACTTCACGCTGTTGTTGATAGGAGTATCACCTATATGTCTGATGCAATTTTCACCCAAGCAAGCCAGACTGAGGAGAGCTTTCTAAAATTCTTATTCGAAGAAAGGGATATTCACATAGTTAATGCCTTTAAAGAAGATGAGGGTTTCCGAGAGTTGATGCTGGAAGATCTGAACGAATTAAGATATATGTTATTTCAGAAATAATGTAGTGACCTACGACCAAGTCTTTGGTGGTATTACATTTTTAATATAATTTTCCCACCCGTTAATTTGAGAGAATGTGAGAGGTAAAATAAACCATGGCTTGGATTAAAGGTCACATCGGCATAGAAGGAATCGAAAAGGTAGACGAAATGGCAAAAGTAGTTTGTGAAGTGGGTGAAAGATATACTGTTTCTTACAATACGCAATTCGACTATGATACAATTTTTTTCTTACAATACAAGACTACAATTTGAGATATTCATAAGTGTTATAAAAAGAAGAATAAAAATATAACAACAAATTTAGTAAAAGTGAAAAAGGTTAATTTTACAAAACTATCGCAAAATATACCCCACAAAGAATGGTTCGCAAAAGAAAACAATATATTAAGATATTTTGTAAGAACGATATCACGAATTAGATCGGGACACTGTTTGTGCAAAGCATATATAAACGTAAAGGTAATTTGGAAGGCTCCAAAGTATGCGACACAGGCGATGAGGAGGAAACAATTGATTATATTATGTTGAACGCGTAAATTATTTTATAGAAATTTTGTTTAATTGTTTTTGGAATAGTTGAACGCCGAATGGTTTTGATATGATATAGGTCTATTAAACCGTATGCTCTTATATTACCCTGGCTAAACTCATTACCTTATTCAATATGTAGCATGATAGTCTTATCCCAGTAGTCGGTTCAGGAACGTTGCTAATCAATACTCAGTACACACTAATATACAAATTTATTATAATATTAAAAACATTGCAGAGATAGGTAGTTTCAGGAAATAGTGCGAACAAAACAGTTCATACACTAAGAAATAATAATAATACTGAAAGAATATGTGAAAATAATATTTTTATGATGAAAAATAAGAAATTATAATCAACATATCAACCTTGGAATTATCTGTTATCTTTATACAAAAATATATTACCATAACGATTAATAAACAATAAATATTTAATATAAAGCAGCTATATTTTATTTAAATTTAATATAGGTGTGATACCATAATAATTTATGTTGATATGCAAAACTTAACGATTCATGACATGGGCAACCCTCATTACACATAGCTGTTTCATTGGTTCTCTATACCACTTATCGACCTTATTTACTCTCGATTTTTACAAATGGCCGATAAAAATATTCTGAAGTGTTTAGGAAATGAATATTAAGGACTTACTTATGTATGGAGCTCATATTTTGCATTTTTTATTTGGTAAGTACATATAATTATATATTGAATGTTTGCAATAGGTTTATTTTACGAATTTGTTTTATTTTGTATATGCTAGATTTATTAACCTGATATGGTACCTTACATACATACGAACCTTGTATTTTTGTAGCAATTTCCCACAATTTGACACGGTTTTATGGGGTGCAGGAAGCTGGATAAATGCTATTGCGTATTTATGGGATCTGCCAGGAACAAATCCGGAACTGCTCGACCAAAACTTGATTCTAGAACTTTCATAACCTCTTCTTGTAAGTAATAATATTTACATAAACCTGATTTTAACTACAGAATTTAAAAAAAAATGTTCGCAACAAACTTTCACAATTCTCTCTTCTTCGGGACTTTTTCGTTGCTCGTCAATAAAATTGTTTTCTTAACAAGATTCATTGTTCGTTACCTGGATACTTGATATATTGTAATATCTTTTTGTACGTAGGTACCAGTTAGTTTAGCAACTGAATGTTTATATCACTATTATATATTATTTAAACATGACCTCGACGTCAATTCTTAAACTAATACAATTCTGAATGTTCCTTACATATATTTATAATTAAACATTTATAGTACCTCTTTGTATTGTTTAATTCTTTGATACTCGATTGCTTTTGTATTACTCCTATTACTAAGACCCTATTGCTAAGACTCCGCCGTCCGTCCATCTGTCTGTCTGTCACCAGGCTGTATCTCTGAACCGTGATAGTTAGACAGTTGAAATTTTCACAGATGATGTATTTCTGTTGCCGCCTATACACTTATACAGGGTAAACTCTTTATAACGTTGTTCGTTATAACGAAAAACTCCCTATAACATAGAAATTTGTACAATTTGGTTGGTTTACCTCGAAACCTATACATTAATACTCTTTACAGCGCAACAGTATTACGAAGAAATATGTTCCATATTTAAACGTCACAAATATTTACAGACATATTTAACAGTGTTATTGTACATACATCACACATCAGTGGTAAACTAACTTTGAAACTGTCAAGTTGGCCAGTAAGAGAAAACCGTTATGTGTTGTCGAAAAAGTTTGATTGATACGTGCGATAGATCTTCCCTCTATATAACGAGAACTCTTTATAATGAAAAAAAAAATGCTCGACTTGAAGGCAGAAACGATAAAATCAGTATCTTATTTAATATCACATCCCCTCAGGGACGTATTTAGGATTCAATGGTAGAGGGAGCCACTTTGGGGCCATATATTTTTAGAGGGGGCCTCAGTTGATGTTATAACAACAACTGTTATAACAACAAATACTAAAAAACAGAATAAAATAAATATTTAAGGGCGCTCCCATACAACAAATGGACACGGTCCTGAATTTGTATGCTAATAAATGCCGGAGTCGCCGGTCGGACGAAATTAATTATTATCTTAAGTAGGTAGGCATTAGACATCATAAATAGGTAGGTGTACGCAAGTACTTAATCTAAGTCAGGACCCATACGTCCTACTCGCTTGTTTGAGATTAGCTGTCACTATATTATTGGGATTATTCCGTTTTATTATTAAGTTTTTTGATTACTGTACGTCTCTGTTGGGTTGTATTATGTATTATGATTAAAATTTACATATTTTATTATATTGTTATTTCACTCAGACAGTTTCGCTGCCTTGTATTATCAGCAATTTTGACTTATTAGTTTATAATTATGTACCAGTATCTTTCGGAATCATGCCAACAACTGTATACAATTTACTATTATTTTATACTTTATGATGCACATTTTTATAGTTTGGCAATATATTAATAACATGTACACTTTTAGTGTACTTTTAGTTACTACACTTTTAATTACTTGTTCCTTGATCTTGACTCTAAGAGCGTTTAAACTAGACTGACTAATGTAGCGATCGGCGGGTTCTTATATACTATTTTCAAGGTTCTGGAATGTTTAAGAAGCTTCTCGAATACTCCATCCCATTATAGATTGTTCTCAGTTATTCCATTTAGAATTAGATCAAGATTTTTGTCCAAATGAATATGCAAAATAGCGGCTTCAAAATGGTGGATATTTTTCGATAATAGCGACTCAAAAATCAGTGCTGCGAGAATTTTGGGGTCGTACATGCTTTGTCATATAAATAAAGATCCAAAATGGCGGACATTTTCGCAATTTATGGTCCGAATCGACTTAAAGCCGGTGTGTCAGGAATTTTGGGTTCGCTGATCAGTTTTTTGTAAAAATAAATATTCAAGATACCCCGAGTTTACATTTTTATGGCGCGATGCGACTCAAAAGGGTTTTCTTTGGGTAGCAGATCACAATTTTTTTGTCAGAATAAATACGGATTCAGAATAAATACGGATCACGGATTTTTTTTATAATATAAATATTTAAGATGATCGCTTCATGATAGTTTTCATCGTCTATGGTCCCATTGTCCCATTCGACTCAAGCTAGTATTTTTGGGGTCATTGACCACGAATTCTTTTGCCAGATGAAATTTTTGAGATGACAGTTTCAAAATTACTAATGAATTTTTCCATTTACAGACCGATTGTCCGAAGTAAAATTATTTTTTACTTAATCACTGATCTCCCATACATACGTAACCCTATATGTTACACAGTTTATAACTTATCACTAGTTTTGTGTTGGTCACCCAGTAAGAAAATATATATACAGGTTAGGTCTATTCGCATTACGTTTCCTGACGCTATTAAACATAGTTTGATAGCCATCTTTGGTAATATTTTAACGTCAGTATAACTGGCGTGTCATAAAATACTTCTAAAGAAATACTGCGGAAATTCTCTAGCGTCATTTCGTAGTTGTTCCGTGACATTTTGTATTATTTTTCAGGCACTAATTGTTGCTTACTTCTAATTAGCGCACTTGTGAAGGATTGTAAGGATTTTCTCAAAACAGGTGTTGGAACACAGTGACAAATGGACCACTTAACTGAAACCGTGTTTTCATTTCTTTCCTAGTTCATGTCGTAAATATTAAATGATTTTGCTCTGAATACAATTGAAAGGAAAAATTAATGTTATTGTTAGAAAAGTTTATACTTGTATAATAATAATTATTATTGCGATTCCAATTAATATTTCAAAAATACTATGCTGTAATTACCAAACTGGGACGGCGAAGTATTAAGAAACCAAAACAACATGTTTTATTGCTAGCACTTGCTACTATACGTTAGACAATTTTACTTTCCATGTGAAAAGAATTAACTGTTGTATTAATGATAGAACGTACAGCGTACTTCCAGCAGGACTTCCTGTCCTATATGTCCTACCATATTTTAATGAATGATTTGAGGCTTTTACGAACTGCTGGCAGGACTAAGATTTACATTTACAATCGAGAGAGCGATTTTTTTCCTGTTTATTGGTATTTTGATCATGTTTTCTGTCAGTTGCAATGATGTTTCGAGTAGGAGATCGCGTTGCTGTGCGTGCTACAAAGTTTGACCCGCCTGAAAGTGATAATTCGTGGAGCAGGGCCGTGTTTGGCGAAAATTATGATTCGGCGGTTTGTTGGGGAATTGTAAAACATGTTTCTGGAAGCTACTTGTCTGTTCTATGGGACATTGACAAAAAACAACAAGAATTAAAACGGGCGACATTGACCTCTCTGGAGTGCAATGTGTTAGTGTTGTGACTCCAGGTTGGTACTATTATATTTATTGTATCTTACATTATAAAAATTATTGATAGAATCAAGTTATATCGACAGTAATAATTATTATAAGTGATTGAAAGTAATTTCTGATGCATTTTGTTTTGGATAGAAGTTTATGTTATTAGCTACTTCAAGAACAAAATGATTCAATATTTTTCCTACTACTGTGTTGTAAAGGGCTAATTTGCACAATTCGTGTAGTGGGTAATTAAAATAGTTTACACACTAGTGCGTAAAGTAGGTATATTATTTTTATTTGAAAGTATACATTTTTTGGTAACCATGTCGGAAGTAGAAAAAATATTGTCCGAAATTCATGTGAAAACGTGCCCGTTGCATAAATAACTATTTTGCATTATTTTGCAGATCAAAATTTAGTGACACCGACAGCTTCCTCATCTCACAAATAAAGATAAAATTCCAAAAACACAGCAGGTTAGAATATTTCATAACGATGTTTTCTTCTTGATCTTGACTGTTAAATTAAATATATTATGTACGTTTTTGAAGCAACGTGCCAATGCTAATTCAAATCTGATTGTATTGTTACTAATTTTTTCTCACATTTTTTAATATTTTCCATACTAACCGTTCCCTATCTTCGTATTTTTATATAAAAAATTTAATTTCTGTATATGTTTCTTCTAGTATCAATTTTTAAGTTGAAAGAACAATTATTCTGTTTTTTTTTATTATCTAGTCTAATAACTGTATCGTTTCTACAGGTACCTATAAAAAAAGTTACCTCGCTTTCTGTGGATACTTCGTCAGATTCAGAGTCATATTCAGAGCTTTCCGAAGATAGCGATAGTAATATTGAAGACGAGCATATTGGCTACTGTAACAGCCCACGAAAGTACTTGGACTTTTTGTGATAGTATCCCTATTGAAGAATATAAAGATGGATCGTACAAACAAAAGTTATTGAACAGACATAATCTAGAATCTGCACTTGATTGTTTCGAGTTATTTTTCCCAGTCGAACATATGAACTCAATACTAAGACACACTAACAGTTTTTTAGCCATGGGTAAAAAGGAAGTGACTAAAGATGAGTTTTTCAAAGTTGTTGGTATCCTATACGCTATGAGCATCAATATTCTGAAAAATAGAAGAGATTACTGGAAAATGAAAGATAATTCTCTCTTTCCAGCACCAAAATTTGGAGAAAGATTTGGGATGGGTCTTCATAGATTTGAAGATATTCTTTCTAGCATGGCTTTTGCTGACCCAGAAAATGACGTGAATGATGACAAATGGTACCAACCACGAGCATTCCTCAAGATGCTGAATGATAAGTGGTCCAGTGTTATTTCTCCCAGTCATAAAATAACTGTGGACGAATCAATGTTCTCATGGTACGTTAAGGCTGCTTATGAGGGAGGTATGCCAGCCGTTATGAAAATTATGAGGAAACCCAAAGGCGTGGGGTGCGAAATTAAATAAATTGCTGATGCTGATAGCAGAATAATGCTCCGGATGGAGATAAATGAAGGGAGAGAAGCTATGAGAAAAAAAAATGGCAAAGGGAATTTGGAGCTGGTACAGCTACAACCCTAAGACTGACTGAACCGTGGCATGGTACTGGCAGAATCGTTTTGGGAGATTCTTGGTTTGGATCCGTTAAGACTGCGTTTCAGTTGAAGGCCAAAGGGCTATTTTTTATAGGAATCGTCAAAACAGCTACTATGAATTATCCTATAAAAGACATGAGAAGCAAATGTCCACCAGAAAAGGGCAGCCATGTTACTGCAACGACTGAATTTCAGACTACTAAAATTATAGCATTGGGATGGAGGGATCAAAAAATTCACACATTTGTTTCTACATGTGGAACTAGCCTTGATGGAACTCCTTGCAAAAAAAGACGGCTGGATGATAGTGGAAATGTTTAGTATAAGGAGAAAACGTCCGAAATTAGTTGAGCAATATTTTCATGGTTCACCAGCAATTGATATACACAACCATATACGTCAAAGTGGTTTGTCACTAGAAACGGTCTGGTCTACGCAGAACTGGGTACATCGTATGTATGCATCCTTTTTTGGAATTATAGAAACAAATGCGTACCTAGCAGACCAAAAAGATATTAATCACAAGGAATTTACTGAACAACTAGCATTACAACTAATACAATATAATAATACTAAAAAGTTACAAAGTCCACCTAATAATAGAAAGAGAAACCAACATGCAACAGAGAATATAGCTCCTAATAACCAAATTATGACAGAAAATCATTGTTTGCAAGCTCTGAGTTGGCTCGAAGAACGACAACGCGTTCAACGAAAATGTATTGTCTGTTCGAGAGTAAACAAAGTTCAGCAGAAAGCATCATACTATTGCATTCAATGCGGCACTAGGGCTGTGTTGTGTAGTCCTCGAACTGGAAGAAACTGTTTTACGTATCATGTCCAAAACGGGATTCCTGCATAGTTAAAAATACTAACTTTTTTTTTAATTAGAGAAAATTTTGTTTGAGAACAACGTTTTTTTGATGTATATATAACACAATCTTGCATAATAAATACATTTTGACTATATATATTGAATGGATATATTTTCTTAGTCAATCCACTCCACATTTTCAGATTCACACTTTAGACGGCCCTGTCCACTCCTTATTATAATTAATTTTCGGTCTGATTATTGTGTACTTCAGGAAGTATCCAATGCCGATTGTCCTGCTAGAAGCACAAAGTCCTGCTCGATGGACTTCTCATAGAAAAATTGGTCCTTCTAGCAGGACTATTCGCTTTGTACAAAAGTACTGCCGGAAGATCCTCCAGCAGGACAATTGACTGTACACTCTATCATTAAAAATGCGATATATTCCTAAATAATCTTATTAAATTTCATGCTGAATTATACCCGTATGTGATTTGCTCGTTCGGTTTCGATTATTATATGAATAGAATTTGGTGTAATCAGTAAGTCAATATTGTAAATTGGAATCTTTTTTTGTCATTCCTTAGAAATCAGCGTTGCCTCCTTATAGTTTTCAAACTATAAATAAAATAAAGGAAACGCTTCGTTACATTATTTAATTACCTAATCTCTCCCGTGGCTACCTACGTCACTGCTAGACACCGTCGATTAATCAAGTAGGTATACAACACTTGTTATTTTAAATAATTTCTTCCGGGCGCAATCCATCACCCTGCATATTTTTAGCGTGACAAGTCAATTTATACGTCAGAATATTAATCAGTTACATTTAAAATTAAAATCCTGCACATATATGGTATAAATTGTGTCAAATTTAAATCACATGTTTACGTCACAATAGCCTATTACAACCGGTCAGTATCGTTTTGTTTGGCCCTTTTTGCAGGCACTATATACAGGATGTCCGGAAGTTCTTAATACCCAGATAGAATTAAATAAATCGGGTGTCGCCCCAGGACTTTCCCGGCGGAATACAATACGTCCCCTTCCCGGGAAAGTACAAGTTGAATCATAGCAACCTTTGAAAGACAACAACTATTTTAGTAGTTGTCATTTTACGTGTGTAACACATTATTCCTTATTAGATAAGGGTGTTTAATTGTCATTTTGCGCGTCACAAATTAGTCTTTATTAAATAAATTAGTATTTGATTGAAAATGCATAATTTTACAAATATTGAATGCAGACATGAATATTTCCTTCGGAGCAGTTTAGGCGAATTTATGCGAAGCAGCATCATCAGCGTCACTTTCCCTGTCATATAAAATTTTCACGATCGGATCGACGTATTGGAGATACTAGTGAATTCCAAGTAAAGAAAATAAATTCAGGAGCCAATCGTATAGCCCGTAATGTTCATTTTGAGGACCAAGTTTTACAACAACTTGAAAATAGAAAATAATCAGACACAAGCACTCATGCCATTGTCAATGCGATGCATACAAACCACACATCTGTATGGAAGGTATGAAATAAATACCAGAAGCAGCATCTGTTTCACAACTAAAATCACATGTACCTGTTTTTCCAGACACTACGTAGAAAACACTGAATTTAGAAAAGTATAACCTCTAAGTTATCAAAGCTACATTAGCTATGTATATCAGCGAACCAAAGGAAATGAAAGAGAGCTAATGTGCCTGCGCTCAGCGTATTTATAACCTCGCGCTATTCTAGCTAGCGCATGCTACACGCGGTTTTGCGCAATTGCAAGATATTGTATAGATACCTACCAAAGTTTGAATTTTACTAGCTGTATCTCGCGGCTTATTTTAAAATATTTGAAATATACAGTTCATTCAATATGTACTTATAGTTAACTGACCCCATATAAAATACCGCGCAGTTGCCACATGTAATTCTTCTACTACTTACGTACGTCTACTTTAAATATGACAATCACGTAAACATTTATTTTTATAGTTTAAAGCGGCAACGCCGATCCACGACCTCTCCAATAACGAATATTCAAGCGGTATATCTCTTTTTAACTTATTGGAATCGTATCTCTCGGATCGGGATCGGATTCTCGGATCTAATAGGATCAGGTTCGCATATCTTACAGTGGCGTGTTCGCGGGAATTGCTAATATATTATTTATATACCTACCTATGTAGGTATACATCGAAATGACGCGCCGTCTGTGTTTAATGAACGGAGTAGCAAATATCCCCTCTCTTACATAGGATCCATGGGTTATACGCACGTAAATTGTAACGGTCATTCGCGATAGTGTAGTGCGTTGGTTAAGATATTCGCGGTATATATATATATATATATATATATATATATATATATATATATATATATATATATATATATATATATATATATATATATATATATATATATAGTGCTGTTTTAATGTGATTTGTGAGACAATATAATATCGGCGAAGGATGGAAAATATTCCAAAACGTAGGCAGAAAAGAATAATTTTACGAGTATTTTACTGCATACAGAGAGATCACCCTCATCGCGACAAGGATGAATTGGTGGCTATGTGGTGTTCGGATTATACAGAAGCATCAAAGGCAAGCATATACACACTTTTAAGAGAAAAGGTACATGGAAATGTACAGCCACCGAAACCAAAAAGCGGTCGAAATAAGATTGTAGTGGACGATGATGCAAAAAATGCGATACGTAGAACGGTCCACGGTTTCTTTAGAAATAACGAATTGCCCACTTTAGATAAGGTGCTGCAAGGTATAAGTGAAAATGATATTATACCTAAAATGTGCAGGAGTAGTCTGGCAAAAATTTTGAAAGACATGAATTTTAAGTATGGAAAAGTAGACAGAAAAAGTATTCTCATAGAAAGATATGAAATAGTTGCTTGGCGGATGGATTATCTTCGAAAAATAAAAAAGTTTCGAAACGAGGGGCGGAAAATTTTTTACACTGACGAAACGTGGGTCAACGAAGGACATACTATGAAGAAAGTCTGGCAGGATGGATACAGGTGATTTATTTTATTTCTCTTATTGTTTTTATTTTTTGTTGAGAATTTTTTGCTTTATGTTGGAATATGGGTATATTTATTTTATTGTTTTTATTTTTTGTTGAGAATGATTTGAAATATATATTTATTTTATTGTTTCATTTTTTGTTAAAAATTTTTTGCTCTATTTTGGAATAGGTATATATTTATTTCATTTTTCCGTTTTAAAGTTTATTTTTCACGGCTACTTAGCTGTTTTGTACATATTATTTTTGTTTCTTGTGGGAAATAGGGCTACTGGCGAACCACCCACTGAAAAATGGTAACACGCTGAAAGCAATACTTCATGAGTGGTGTGGAAACTTGCATTCAATATCAGCTGTAGTGTTGAAAATCTACATATAAAAACCTACTACTTTAACCCCCTGTAAGTAGTTTAACCCCTTGTAAGTAGGTACCTATTGTTCATTGACTTTATTTTTATGTAGGTACTTACCATCCTAGATCACCTTCTACTTTCACCCCCCTAAGAAAAAAAAATGTCTACGCCAATGAAAAACATTGTGTAGGTCAGGGTTGCCGGTCGTTGAACTATACATACATATTGTACGCCGTATAGTGTTATTA
>CAXKVY010000905.1:0-35332 GCA_964058915.1 Tetropium fuscum
AAATTCTGTGATCCATTGCAAATAGGCAGACCATTCAATTGTGATGGTGGTGTGATATTATGTATTAATCATTCCACGCTATTTCTGAACCAGAGTATAGATATCTTTGATTCTCGATTGTACATACTAATAGTAATTTTAAATAATTTTTGAAACATTTCCTGACTGAACGCATTTCGGTAGTGGACTCCTGAGGAAAGACGCCTATGATATGCCTCGGGTCTTCCCGCAAGCTGAGGCTGCTATCTATGGCTGTTATTTTCACACTGGCCAGGGTTGCCAGATTAGGGAATTTTCCCCAAGAAGTAGGGGATAACAGGGGATTTCATGTCTGACATTTAGGTTAAGTAAATATATACTAATCAATTCAAGACATATTATATTTTTAATCTTGTTTTCACTGTTGGTTGTTATACTTATAGTTAGTTCTTTCTTTCATTTGGGAAATAAAAAAAATCCTCGACAAAGTCACTTTTATTTGCCCTAAATATTTTCTAGTTCTTGGGGATTTATTTGTAACAGCTTATTTTCTATTTTGGGGTATTTAGATATATGCGGAAAATATTTCAGTCAAGAAAATTTTTTGGGTTTTTTTTTCGAAAAGTCCTGAATTTGAAGGATTTTTTAATTTCGACTCGGAAAATTGAGTCGCACGATCTGGCAACCCCTGCACTGGTCGATATACCTATGCATGTTGGTTGCAGGCATGCAGGCTCAGTAGGAAATGCATGAAGCGCTGGATTTTTTTAGTTTAAACTCGAGATTTACTTTCACTTCAGTGACCTCTTGAGACATTTCCAATAATGCACAAATGCTCACTATGCTTCGCTGCCACAAAAGGCAATAGTCTACTAAATAGAGATGCCCGATGCAGGAACGAATGTCACTGCAAATTTGACTTGCTACTGTACCTGCTTATTAACGAGTAAATTTCTTGCAAAAACATTTCACTAAATATGTATACCGTAAAAATACTATTATTACAGATTTTAAATTATATAGGTACGTATTGTGAGTACAGACTGCATCAATAATAACTTTCGCAACTAAACACCTAAAAAAACTATTACTTTTGTGTAACAGGTGTACCTATCTTGAGGTTCCTCAAGAACTGTTGCAAAATAAAAATCCTTCACCAATATGCTTTCACGTTACCCGACAATATTAAAGGCAATTTTGAACGGAGTTAATAACTCGACAAGTAGGTAGTCGTTACGAAACACCCATTTAATTTCCTACTCATTATCAATTCTATTTGAGACTTCCACTTGTTATAATGCGATTGAAAAATCGTGTGTGATATGTTTAATTTTACCAATTACCTGTTGCATTAGACGATTCGACGGAAGAATTAATAAGTAAATAGGCAAGCAATTATTGTCGCTTGAATGTTTCACATGTATATTATTATCAAAGAGTACTACTTTTATAGTATGTTTGGAAACGAAAGAAAGTAGGTACAGCCGTGAAAAAAAAATAGGAGTCTTATGACGTATTTTTGCTAAAATCTTGTTGTGTGCCACCTATCTAACTTTTGTGACATTGTCAGTTAGTTGTCAAATAATAGAGAGAATAATACTAATAATTAGATAGGTTGCCTCGTAACTTACAATCCGACCACGAGACGGCATCTTTGTATAAATATTGCTAATATAATTTATTATATTGCCCTAAAAGTGTCAAAATATAATCATGTAATGTTATTAAATAGTATTTACACATAAAAATCACCAAATAACTCGGAAAACCGATGAGAAACTTGAAAATAAACTGTCAGACGTCTGCCAAAATACAAAGATGACATCACATTTCCCCCTGCCGGATCCCCCGCAAAAGTTACGGGGCAACCTATCTAATTTAATCGATCTTGGGTTCACGCTACATGGAATAATATGTTAACTATGTATGCCGTTAACTTAATAGTTGGCGATATTTTGTTTCTTACAGCATACGGGATACGCTCGACCAATCAATCACGTTATGTAGGCGGAGACGCCCAGCTGTTATCTGTCATTTGGCACAGATCACACACACGATCTGTGGCACTCTAGCAGCTCCTTTTGCGTTTTATCTTTGATAAGCTGCTTAAAATGTAGCTTTAGCTTTGTAAAATTTGTCATTTTGGTCTGTTTAAGTTTGTCTGTTTGGTCTGTCTGGAAGGATTTAACGTAGACTTGACGCGATGAAAAATCGTAATATCCCCGTTAAAAGAGGCAAAGGGTGCGAATTTATAGTCAAACAGTATAAATAGGGGTATCAGTCAATACGGGTCAAGAAATTTAAGATTTGAGATTTAAGGGTCAAGATGCGAAGTTTACTGTAGAGAACTCACCTTATGCCTGGAAATAGTGTCATGTAATATTTGTCTAGCTTTACCTAGAAGAAATAGATATATATTAGCTTATAGTTAGATATGAGCATATGCTTATAAGTGTATAAGTTGTGGAGGTAACGTAGGAGTTGTTTTGCTTCATATCATTAGGGGTAACTTTTGTGTCACAGAAATAAAGTGTTATACAGTGATATATGTTATAACAGTGGTCTAGAAGGGTAGTAATTTAATACTGCCATTTAGATGTTGTTTTGAGTCTCCATGTATCAGGACAACGTCCTGTTGACCTTCTCTCGTTTAAATTTGTGTACATAAAGCTTTAACCGTGATATAGTAAATTTTTATCATATAATTTAAGGACCCACTAGACATTTTGGGGAAGTCTTAATTAGGGGTAGAAATGTTGGTCTACGCATTCTACCCGTCTATAATTTGATGTCTAGATGTATAAGATGAAAATGGGGTTAATTAAAGATAAATAACTGTCGATAAAAGATCCTGACCCTTTCTAAACATAGTAATAGAACTTAATGATTGCAAGGTTACGTTGTACGTTGTGTAATGTTATTTAGGTACTCTTCAATCGCAATAGCTTCATATATCCTTTAAAGGTAGGTCGACCTGAATTTGATTTTACGACATGATCAGCAGGTCACTTATTTTTCTTTGAGAATGCTTACCGTCGTGCTTCATAGGGTGTTGAATTCTTTGTTTATTAGGTAATAGTTTTAAATATATTTATAAGATACATCAAGAACATTTTTAAACCAACACCCTTATCTATAGGTTATCCAAAACCTTCTTTATATAGGTATAGGTAAGAAACACACATTGTATGAAGCTACTGACATTCTGTGCGATGGCCTGTCGAATTGACGATCATAAAACAACTTTTATTGCTTTTTTCCGCTAGCTGTCTACTAGCAAAGTCATAAACTGTGCTACTAGTGTTAACAATATAATTGGTTATTTACCTACTCTGCTACGCCAATTGTTTAAGCGTTATGTATATCACGCTAAATGAAATAAATTGTGGTAATACCTGTAAAGTAATAATAACTGTGAAGTATCTACCTTCTGGGCTAACCATGCATTGTCGTTAGCATGAGGGGTAAATATATTATTATATTGATAAATTAATTAATACCTACACATAATCCCTTATTATCACTATTAATTCCAACGATATGGCAACAATATATTTTTCCGGAAGATTCTTGTATATATCACACTTATAGCACATTTTATATTTATTTTGAGAAAGAGAGGTTTAAACGAGTTAATAATAATTTAATCATGACAATTCTACAAGTACACAAAAATACCATACCGCTGCATTAAAAATAACAAGAAGTGTGCTACGGCTCGGTTGAAACAAAACACTACGATGACAGTAATAATGTTGTCACTGTCAAAAGCGTTGTTAATCATAAGACGCAAATATGTTATCCGAAAAAGAAAGAAAAGAAATATTAATAATGATAGACTATGGTTCGAGAAGGGGACGTATACCTATTAGAGTTGAATGATGAAAATAGTGTAAATGTTTTGTTGTCCTTCCATGAAAATCGGCATTCGACGACGGCGACGCGAGGAATTGCAGGTGAATTGGAGGAATTTCAAATTTTTTAGTTCACTAAATCCTGAATATCAATAAGTATCATCTGTATGAAGTTAAATTAATACATGAGTTAAACGATGATGATCCAGATCGACGTGTTCGATTCTGTCAGGAAATGTTGGAGATAATACGCATAAAGCCCACTTTTTAACAATTTCGATTTTATTTTCGGACGAGGCGATGTTTTCCTTACATGGCGTTGTGAAACAGGCAAAACTGCAGATACTGGAATAGTGACAGGCCAAATTGGGGAACTCAAACTCACACTCAATATCCACAAAAAATACATGTAAGGGCGGCTATTATAGGAAGTAGGTTTTTGGGACCATATTTATTTGAGGGAAATTTAACCGAGAAACTTATTTAGATTTTCTCCGCAACGACTTCATCCCCGCACTTGCCGTATTGTTCCCAAATACCTATTGCCGATCCAGACGTTCCAACCAATGAAATCTGGCATCAGCAAGATGGAGCACCGTCTCATTATGCAGTAAATGCCCGTCAGTATTTACACGAGGTGTTCCCCGGGCGGTAGATTGGTCGAGGAGGGTCTATGGAATGGCCTGCTCGATCGCCTGATTTAACCCCATTGGATTTCTCCCTTTGGAGTTACTTAAAAAGCAAAGTTTACTCCCTAAAACCAAGGAATCTGGACGAACTGAAGGAACGAATACGGCACCACATAAGAGCAATGTCTCCGATTATTAAATAATGTGTGGGCGGAAAAATCAATCCTTTAGAGTTGTGCTTAAGAGAGAACGGTCGCAATTTCGAACATTTAATTTAGATTAATATTTATTTATACCTATGTTCCTATTCTTTTTCATCTATTCTTTGTTTCTTACTACGTTTTACTCTTAGTTTTCTTGAGTTAAGTTGTTCATTGTTTACTTGTATCCTTAATAATATTTTGCTCTTATTAAACTAAATGTGTTTAGGAACAATATTGCGTCTTCCAATTGTTATTTTCCATACAACAGTATGGTATTTTTTGTACTCTGTACTCTTTTTTGTACTTTGTACTACTTTGTACTTTGTAGAGTTGTCATGATCATGAAAAATCATCGATGACGTCAAATCCGGTACACCTAGAGCGCCATCTTATTGTATATTACATCAAAACAAGCCATCAATATTGCCAAAATAAATTTCGCATAGGTACTATACCAATAGTGAGAACAATATCCAATTATGTTGGTGTCAAAATTTGAAACAGATACAAATCAAGTATTGACTGAGAAACAAAAAAATATATGTTTTTCGTAGTTATATCTTTGCACAAAATGGAATTTTTCCCCATTTTACAGTAACTGTGGATGAATGAGTGAACTGAAAATCACATCCGTCAGGAAATTCTGCTCATAAATCTGCTTTTGGCTTTTGTATACGTAACAGTTTGACCCCATCCAATACCTTGTTACATAAAACCGTAACTCAATTTAATTTCTAATCGGCTATTAAACAGATCCATTATCTATATTAACTCGCAGATAATTACATAAATCTGAAAGGAGATGCTGGGGTCTGCACGCCTGCGACCGATGCCGATGCCGTTAGATAGAAAGAAGACAAAGATGGCCAGTAACAACGGCTATAATTCTCTGTGAAAGTACAAGTACGAAAGTTAAAAAATTAGTTAACCTATTGCCTTCAGTGACCGATGGTACCCAGCATTACCGATCTCTTTGCGCTTAGGATATACTTACCTACTTTATTGGATAGGTTCTCTTGCGTTTATTGTTCACGGTTTTCATAACGGAACAAGAGATGAAACAGTAGTAGATTCAAACAGAGTACATATGTAGTATAGTACATATGAGTACATATTTTATTATGAATTTATAAAACTGCTCTATATGTTATTTTTTATGGACTTGAGACAATAAAATGAGACAATAATGTAACGTAATAGTATAACGAAGAAACGTCTGATAAACTTACAGGATACTTACACTATTTCCTCCCTATTGAATTCTTCTTGTTTACAAGGGCGCCAGTTCTATGAACACTAATTTGTAATATATTAGAAGGATCACTTAGAACATGAGTACTCTATCGCCCTAGAGGGGGTTCAATTAGGTATGTCTACAATTTTTGTAAAATATTTTTTTTTAAATGAATTTATTTTGCAAATAGTGAATTTTATGATACTATAATATTTTATAAAACTATAGAATGTTGTCTAATCTCGAATTGTATGATTTAAAGTTTCCTGAAAAGTTTCAAGACAAGCCAGAAAGAAGAAGTAATTTATGTATATGACTACGTTTATTGTCATATAATATGATCATAAATAAACAGAATCTAAAACCTTATTACTACTATACGCAAACATACGTAACTTATTTCTAATACATGGGACCAAGTCCTTTGTCACAATGTATCATAAAAACTAGCAAAGTTTGAAATGGTTGTTGTTGTTACGTTGGAAATTTATGTTAATCCCTTTTTAATCACGATGCACGAAACTTATCTTGGAAAATTGTTTCCTTTTCTTTTATATATATCACCAAACTCTTCTGCGGCTGGGGACGCTACCAAGCCTCTATACTTCTCACTTGCTAATGAAAAACACTTAATTTACATTTATTTCTGCCTGTAGACCTTCTCCACTGGGGTTGTTACTTATTTAGCAAAATTTTAATTACTCTTACTTTAATTTAACTATTAACTTAACAACTTTTATAACAAATATGAGCGTAGCTGTTATCTCTTTGAACGCATTGGCTGAACTCCAAATTGTTATACGTAACCACGGATATGGCGTATTGAAAAACATCTGCATTTCCTGGTTACGATCCATCTTTCTTGTTGTTATGATACAATTAGATTGTGCCAATTATTTAATTTATTTAATTTGATATAAAACCCTTATAATTTGAACTTGACTTGATCTAATTTTGAATTCTAAACACTATAATATAATATGATTTACTCTTTGTTGTGTAATTTCGATGTATCTATTCGGCGTCATCTCTACATTGTATTTTGCTTCTAGATTATAAACTCTCGAAATATTCTATCTATATTTCTTTTTTTTCTCCTATTTTTACATCGATGCTTTCGCATTAATCTTTTAATCTAGACATAGTTTATTAATCCTCGATATTCTATAATTATTATTGGAACTTGTCTATTGCGATTATGCCTATTGCGAGATAGATTTTTGTGCCGATAAATAATTTAGATATGATGATATTACGTTCTGACCAATCAGGCGCGTAGCTGGTTGGCGCTATGTATAGTACATACGTTCGTCAGTGATACGTGTGTGCTTGCGTTTATACTATAGTATGTACGAAATATATTGATCAGATCACTGATTTAATTTAATTTATTATTTGATATATTTACTGAATTTAATTACTGATTGAAGTCCAGTATTTTCATTTATCTCAATATATATTCGATTACAAAGTAAGTAAATTCAATTACTCTTTATTAAATCTATTAATAACAGAATAACGGATTCCACCAAATATTTAAATTCATTAAATCTAAAAATAAACAATATTTATCAAATATTAGTTTCAGTTAGTCCTCAAAATTGAATAAATAAATTTTAGAATCAATTTCATAAAAAAATGGAAAAATTGTTTCTAAATTATAAAAAGAAACTACAAACAAAAATTTATAAAATGGAGCAAAAACAAAATTACAATAATAATGAACAGAATAATAACATTGAAAATTGGGTTGAAAATATTTCAAATACAATAATCCCAAATAACATTAATGAAATATTAAGTCCAAGTCCAAACTTTTGCATAAATACCAAGAAAAACAACTTACCAATTACAAATATAATAGCAACTATTGAAAATATAATAGAAACTAAACCAAATATTATAAAAAGTGAAATTAGATCCAAAATTAATAATATATATAATTTTAAAAAGAAATCAAAAAATAAAAATAAATCGTTAAAAAATTTACAAAAACAAATAAAGGATACTCAACAATTTGATGTATTATGATAATGATAATACATCAACGTTTGAGAAATAATCCAACACTACTAATAACTAATCAATTTTAACACAAAACCTATCAAAATAATACACTAACTTAAAGAATAACTGTATTACTTTTATTTCAAGAATTATTGTTGACTTTACCCACTTTACCACAAAACGTTCCATGGTATTAGGCAATTTAGGCATCCAATGAATGCGATGATGCCGATGTGACACGGCCGAGGAACGTGTAAAATGGATCCGTAATATTTGAATGGGAAACATTCTTATTCTGCATCACATTCACCATCCAATTGTTTTATGATATGACGAAAGGTATATACTACATGATAATGTAATAATGTGATGGGCGAGGTATATAAAATCATTTGTTTTTCCTTAAATTCCTGGAAATCGGTTGTACTTGACAACGCTGTTAAAAATGCGGTAGCAGGTGTGAAGGGATCGATGTAATGAGGATTTTTGCTCGGGTTTTTATGTTTCAGATATCGATGTTACAAACTATACATTTACATAATATTAACATAACTAAAATTAATAATAGTAATAATAAACTAACCGTAAAAATTAATTAAATTAAATTATTATTAATTAATTAAATAATTATTATTAAATTAAAAAATTATATCGAAGGAACTGCAGACGGCTTTCTGTAGACAAGCACATCTACGAGGTCAAATGTCACTTCCTTAAAATCTAATAATATGTGCGTCATACAATAAGAGCGGCATTACCCCAACGGAAAAGCAATTGTCGATACCATAGAGTGAAAGTTTAAAAAGTAGGTAAGCAAATATAAAGTGCAAACCAAATAACACTGACAAATGACCATCGGTTGGTTTTTTTGCATCTTAATGATTGACGAGCATTGATTAATCGCGATGAGGAGAAGCGGATTTGCAATGCCATGCAAGATATTTATTACAATGAAGTGTGTCGCATTTATTTTTCACAACCGCCACAACGACAATCGTTTATCGTAAACAGTGGATGCAGTGTGAAATATCCAACTTCAAATCTAGCTCTTGGTAAAATGCCAATAATTCTGTTTTATATTGAGAAAGGTAGTTTCGATGCATATATGTATGCACATTCCTTTTTTGGGTCGGTTGCTAAACACAAGCTCATCAATCTTTATTAAGTATGGTATTATAATATTCTCCTGCGTTATGAAGATACACAAACTCATTCTTAAAGGCATAAGTGCAGGAAATGCCTAAGAAGCAACACGGTATTTCTTCCAAGTCTCAAATGGTTGCTTGGCCCCAAAAAATCACCCCTAACACAGATTCCTATTTCAGTATTATTATTCTGTTTGCAGATGAACGATTCCACGCCCCCATTTCACCTTCAGAGTATACCTACTATTCGACACGTCCCTGAATTTAGCTTCAGATTTAGATTTACTTTTAGCCGATATTCATTTATTTACAGTCGACGAAACAAATACTGTTTGGCAATGTAAAAAATTTAGATATTTTAGCAATAACAAGATATTTTGAGATTGAATTTTTGCACATACTTATATTAGGCCCTAAATAAGAGATAGGTAATATAAATTTTCTCAAACAATATGTTTAAAAACATTGCGATTAGTTTTTTATTTTATTTATTAATAAACAGTAACGCCACTGGCCACATAAAAAACGGAAAAGCAGCAACTAATTAATCGTATGCGACTTTATTACATGGAAATTACATCTCAAGTAATCAAATTATATTTATGCCACATCTCTTGAAATGTCTACTTTAGATTTTCTAATTCCGGTTTTTCGTTATTTATTTATGTAATATGGAGCGACCAAATTCTGGGGCCACAGTATTCGTCTGCCACAAATTTGGAATATACTATTGAGCTAAACATATCATGACGCTATTTTCTTTAAAACATGAACTTTTTTCTATTTTCGGTTTTTTATTAATTTATAATACCTTATCTGTGGACAAAAATATTTTCGGACGCCATTGTATTCGTTTGCGACAAATCTGGTATATACCGTTGTACTAAGGATATCATCAAGTTATTTTCCTAAAAATATGAACTATTTTCTATGTCCGGTTTTTGCTTTATCATACGAAATGTCTAGGGGAATGAAATAATTTCGGACGCCACTGTATTCATATGCGACGAATCTCGATTATACTATTGAACTAAGGGTAATATGACGTAATTTTTCTTACAATGTGAATATTTTTCTAATTCCGGTTTTCGTTTTATAACACGTAATATCCAGCAACTCAAATAATTTCAGACGCCACTGTATTCGTCTGCGACTAATTTGGAAGATTCAATGGAATTAAGGGTCAGTGGCGTACCCAGACATTGGCCTTGGGGGATAAGAATTAAGAATTTAAGAATAACAATTTAAGAATTAAGAATAACAAAATTTTATTGAAAAATACGAAAATTATTTTCAAACAAAATCTAGTCGCCTAGGTCTTTTTGCCAGTTCATCGATAATTTCATTTTCGGAAATAGCTTACTCTCTATGAATAGACATCATTGCTAGTCCTGTTTTGAGAAGTAGAATTCCTTAGGTAGAATTCCTTAGGTTTATATGCGTTTTCTCTCTTCAGCTCTTTTTCGCCAATTTGGCTATGAATTAAGAATTAACTGTGTTTATTTTGTATTAGCGAACATTTTCAAGTTAATACCATTCGCTGAAAATGTCATCTGCTTTGGCTATTTTTTATTATCACTTTGTACCTCCTGGAGGGGGGGATATATCCCCCTTATCCCCCCGTGGGCACGCCACTGTTAAGGGTGAAATGATGCAATTTGCTAAAAATATGAATTTTTTCTATTAATTTATAATAGTGGAAGTCGGGGGAATGGGGCCCCCCGGGGTAATGAGAGCCACCCGTTATTTGGCTTGAGTGCATTTTAATTTGAACATTTCATACTGCTGCCATCTATAAATCCATCTATAAATGCATAGCTGCCATCTATAAATGTGTAGCTCAACTTCTGGACAAAATTGCAGCGACCGCGCAAGTCTTCCCTGGGTGATGGCGGAGCTAACCTAAAAAATTGGTGTCTTCTGGTAACGTTTGTTGATTTGGTGAACTCGATGTTCGTGTTATATGAGATGCGCACACTTTGAAAATCGCTGGAATAGTTGTGTTTGAGTCTTAAAATCGTCATATCCAAAGGTGAGAGTATTAACGAATAATATTTTTTGTGTAGCACCCATCAAGGAAGATCATGCGTTTTGGGGTTATGATAGCCACTCAGACCGGGGTAATGGTGGCCGGCCACCAATACACAAGAAACATTACAATATCTGCCATCATTTTTCAGATGCCGAGGTGTTATAAAAGACAAACTAATAAGGCCTCTTGGACTGCCGATACGTTATCGGCAGCTATAGCTGCTATAAGAAGTGGTCGGTCTGTTCGAGAGGTGTCCAGAAGTTTTGAAATACCAAGAAGCACCTTACAAAAAAGAATTAAAAGTGAAAACAACGAAGGATCATCTTTAGGACGTTCGTCAGTGTTCTCCAAGGCTGAAGAGGAGCACCTAGCAGCACACATTATAAAGCTGTCTAAACTATTTTACGGCACAACTAGACAGGAAATAAAAAAATGTGCATTTACCTATGCACAGAAAAATAATTTGAAGTGCCCTTTCAGTACTGTAAAGTGCAGGTGTAAAATGCAGGTGCATTGGCTCAGCGGGTTTTTGAAACGTAATACAAATATTTCCCTAAGAAAACCGGAGCATTAACAGAATAACTGCGTTCAATAAAGAACAGGTGTCATTATTTTTTTAGAACTTGAATGATGTTCTAACGGAATATAAATGTAAAGAATCTATAATTTTCAATACAGATGAAACGGGTATATCAACTGTACAGAAACCTGGATACATTTTCGCTCAAAAAGGGTTGAAGCAAGTCGGTTTCGCAACAAGTTGGGAAAGGGGAAAATATTACAGTGGTCTGTGCATTCAGCGCATCAGGGATTTATGTTCCTCCTATGTTTATCTTCGGTAGAAAGCGAATGAACCCTCTACTAAAAAAGGGAGGTCCTCCAGGGGCAGCATATTTTTGTTCTGAAAAAGGTTGGATAACAGAGGAACTGTTTGTTCACAACAAGTACAGTTTTTAAAGCATTTTCAAGAATTTGTTAAAGCAACTTTGGAGGATTCTGTTTTGCTCATCATGGATAACCATACTACACATTGTACCCTTGAAGTTTATGAGTTTTGCAAAACCAATGAAATTGTTCTTTTAACAATCCCTCCGCATACTTCACATCGCCTTCAACCATTGGATGTCACATTTTATTCACCTCTTAAGACTGCTTTTAACATTGAATGTAGAAACCTGTAAGCAGCTTTCAGGATACCGGTATTTGGCCTTACAATCCGGACATATTTTCCGAGGAAGATTTTGCACCAGCTGAACTGCACAATCCCGATATCCTGGATCAATCAGCAAGATCATAACGAACCACGGCAACGAACGCCGGAACCCCATCAATCTTTGGATCACCCCAATACGGAACTAAACAAATCTATGGAGACAACATTCGAAGAAATTTTGCCTTTGCCTGGACCATCTAAACCTACTCAAGAGAAGGTGACAAAACGAAGGCAACCCAAGAAACAAATGTCCCAAGTTATAACATCCACTCAAAAGATGTTTTAATTTTAAAATCGGTTAAAAAGTCGAAAAACAAGGAAACTAAGTGAAGGGCCGAGGCTGCCAAAAACAACCTTTTTTCAGACGACAATGGGCAGGCAAAGAAAATAAAGTTACCGAGGTGCAACAAAACAACGAAATATGATTTTGGAAATTCAGAAGAAGAATCAAATAATGAAGATAAGGACGATGAAGACGCCGATGAGAATGTAGAAGGCAACGACATTTGTCTCGTTTGTGGTGAATTCGGGAAGAATAACGAAATATGGGTGAGATGCGTTTACTGCGGAAATTGGGCGCACAAAGCTTGCGCGGATGTGGCCAAAAAAGATGTTTATATATGCGACCATTGTATTTAAATGGACTATGGGGTAATAAAGGCCGTCTGTCACCATTACTCCAGCATGGTGGGGTAATGGGAGCCACGTAGTGATTTTTTAAAAAAATTGTAAAATTTTATGTTTTGTTCTTTGTTTTTTTTTTTACATGAAATATTAAAGAGTAGCGTTTGTATTCATCAACTGTGATTTTTTTTCACTATTTCACCAAAAATAACTATTTTAAGAGCAAAAATGCTTAGAGGGCCCCCATTCCCCCGACTTCCCCTACGTTATGCCTATGGACAAAAATATTTTCCGACGCCTTTGTATTCGTTCGCGACAAATCTGGTATATACCGTTGCACTAAGGACATCATGAAGTTATTTTCCTAAAAATATTAAATGTTCAACGTAGGACTTAGTTTTGACTGTTTGTTCAAATATTTCTAACACACTGTATAATGGACACGCATTGTCTGGAACAGTGTTCATTGCATTAGGCATGTTTTTTCTTTCAACTTCTATCAAATAAGTATGTATTATGCGATGGATTTTACTTGGATTTTTTATAATCGTAATGTTATTAAACATATTGTTTGAGAAAATTCATATTAACTCTTATTTAGGGCCTTATATAAGTCTGTACAAAATTTCAATCTCAAAATATCTTGTTACTGCTAAAATATTTAAATTTTTTATATTGCCAAACAGTATTTATTTGATCGACTGTAAATAAATGAATCTGGGCTAAAAGTAAATCTAAATCTGAAGCTAACTTCAGGGACGTCTATTCGACGTAATTTTATAATTTGGAGGAAATTTACGAGGCTCTTCGTCCGTATTGTTATGTCTTTTATTATACTTTCAATAAAAGTCATTAATAAACAACTTAAAACTTAGGTAGGTAGGTATAGTGGAGTGTAGTTTTAAATTTCCGAGTGTCACAATTCAGGCGGCTGGCGGCAAAGAGTAAAGGATAAACAGACAACTATAAAAAGCTTTTGATGTTAGCCGACTGTATACTGAAAACAAATTGTGACACTCGGTAAACTAAAACTCCAGTCCACTATACATAGTTTATTAAGAAAATACGTCGGATTTTACATTAATTAGTCAAAACCTATTTGTCAACTGCCAGTGTTACCACCAGTATTACATACCACGACAGTATATTGTTAATTTCTAAATAGCAATAAATTTTTAGATTATATACGACACTTAGGAAGATACAAGCGACGACGCTACCTGCGGTTACGTATCACGCGAGTGATTAATCGGACAAATTTCCTTTTCAAATGATACCGTGTGCACATCGGTAATTTTATCGAAGCGCGCTTTCAGTGCAGAGAGAAATCAATGCTGATAAATCGAACTACCACTACCGTATATGAATTATTATGGTAAATTATTTACAGAAGACAAATTTGGGTTACTACAAAAATGCAGGAAGTACCGCAAGTCCTGCGAGAAGTTTTTTAACGATAAATTTGGATTTATGTAGATGCATATTTTTTATTGCTGAGGAATATTAATTCTGGTACCTACGTACAATTTTCTCTTTTTATAATAATTGTAAGTTCCTTATGTCCTTATCCCGTCGGTCACATTAAGGTATTGTGAAATTTTAATTAATTGAGAAAGTATTTGCCTCTTGTTTCCTTAATAACAACGGCGATATCTTACAGTAACAATATTTTTCACCTACTAAAAAGAAGTAGGTACAAACAAAATAACTGGAAAACAAAAACATTCAATTTTAAAATCAATTCAATGTCAAAATTGTCAGAACGTTTTATTTGAGGCCTCAAGTAGGAACGAAATGTTCAAACAATCTAAGATTTGGTAGTAAAATCGCCAAACTATATAAAATATATACACCTATCTCAAGAATAACAAATCTCTTGTTAAAAAAAATATTGTTTTGGGGTAAGTGGGAAACTTTTCCACCTATGCGAGGCTTGATGTAGTGGTTGTCATTAAAGTATTTTAAAATATATAAACGTTAACGGAAGCCCTAGTTATTCTTCTTTCAGTGTGTAGGTACATTCTATTTCATGAAATTTCTATCTTAATCCAATAAAATGGTAAATAAACACACAAATTTCATTATCAATTGCGCACATTTCCCCGCCCTGATGCGAAACAATAGGGAACATGACAATAGGGACATAGCGTAACGTTGTAATAAAACGTGTACTTCGAAAGAAAACAAGATTTCTAATTCCGCGCGATCAGTATGAAGGATCCAAACAGCGATAAAATTGGGGCGGCCCGAAACTAGCTGTGACGTCACAAACTACAATATTCGGTAGGCGTTGCGCCGGAAAGCAGCCGAATGAAGTATGAAATCAAGCGGTCGACATGGCTGGGGCGTCATGACTTGTCCATGTACTAGTTTGAAACGGTTCGCTCGCGCGCCAGACTTATAACAAATTTATTATTAGGAATTAAGGCGTCATATTTTGCATATCTTATTTTTCAGTATGGTAGAACATTCTTATGCAATAAAAATAATGGGAATGATCCCTATTCACGTACAATGGACAACAGTGCGCTGAGTCTCAAAAAATACAAATTTTTATTATTTCTAAAGAATTTGGGATTCAACCACTTACAGTTCATTCAATATGTATGTATAGTTAACTGACCCCATATAAGATACCGCGCAGTTGCCACATGTAATTCTCAATTTTCTCAGTATTCAATTAAAATATCAAATTCCACAATATTATATTAAAGTTGTATATATTATTTATGAATCTTATTAAATAATAATTGTGTACACAATAATATATTATAGGCCAAGATGTTAAGTTTTTACATTTATTTCCGTCTACTTTAAATATGACAATTACGTAAACATCTATTTTTATAGTTAAAAGCGGCATCGCCGATCCACGACCTTTCCAATAACGAATATTCGAGCAGTATATCTCTTTTTAACTTATTGGAATCGTATCTCTCGGATCGGGATCGGATTCTCGGATCGAATAGGATCAGGTTCGCATATCTTACAGTGGCGTGTTCGCGGGAATTGCTAATATATTATTTATATACCTACCTATGTAGGTATACATCGCTACGAGAGTTGAAATAAAAGAGTATGGCGGTTAGCAAACATGTTTGTTCGTTTCGTATGAAACCTGAAAAACGTAGATTTCCACCAGACCTCTCTTTATTTACGAGATAGGATAGGCATGTTAAAAAAATTTAAGGAAAATATTATTTGACGGCCAGAGCCGACTTTAACAAAAAAAAAGTTGATTTATGTGCTGCTCGAAGTAGGTACTGACGTGTACTGAGGTAGGTAGGTACCTATTACATCCTCCACTTAAGACATTTCTCAAATAATTTAATCCAAAAAAGATTCCAGTGCTTGAGGCCGCTAGGTTATAAATGCCAAATGCAACGATATAAGTTAGGTTTTTTATTGGGATTTACAAAACTGAAAACGCTCTCTGGTTTATTACATAAGTAGGTACCTACACAAAAGAAAGGAAAATTTTCAATGACTGTAAAATACCTCAAGGTCAGTTTCTAATTTTGATTGGCTGTAAAAAGTGTGTGTATTGGAAATCGCTTTGCGATGAGAAGCTGCTAGGTAGGTATGTATTGCATTTGTAATGATTTTTAAAAATGTGTTGAATTTAGTCTCGGTTTAGTTATGTAGGTACCTATTAACAAACAAGCTCTGATCTTTGTCAAAGCTTGTCTGTTAATAATCTTTGTCTTTGTTGAGTGTTAACGATTTGGTAGATTAGGTAGGTACCTACTTACACAATAAATATGATTGTATTTCAATCGCAAGTATATTTATTTTATTTTTCCGTTTTAAAGTTTATTTTTCTCGACTACTTAGCTGTTTTGTACATATTTATTTTTGTTACTTGTGGGAAATATGGCTACTGGCGAACCACCCACTAAAAAATGGTAACGCGCTGAAAGCAATACTTCATGAGTGGTGTGGAAACTTGCATTCAATCTCAGCTGTGGTGTTGAAAATATGCATATAAAAACCTTCTACTTTCACCCCCTTAAGAAAAAAATGTCTACGCCAATGAAAAACATTGTGTAGGTCAGGGTTACCGGTCGTTCAACTATACAAACATATTGTACGAACTGTAAGATCCTTAAATAATTCTTCATGTTTCACAAATTTATCTTCTAATGTTTGTATACTTGTATAGCCTTATCCTAAATAATGTTGTAAATACCTACTTCCAATCTGTTTTTTGAATCAGAAAAGGAACGTCAGCAGTAGTTTCACCTGGCATTTTAATTTTTTTTGGAACTAAAACAGGAAAACTGATGGCTAGGAATCTCATTTTCTATATCATCTTCGACCTATCTGTTGCTGTTGTTATTTGACGAATCTCTTGTTGTAGAACCCTAATATTAGAACACCCTATTGAATAATTTCATGACCAAATTCTTGCAAAATGCCAATTTTTATGAAGGACCATGTATGTCTTTCCTATATTTTGTTTTTTAATTCATGTCTTTAGATTGGTGCATTTTCAGACCAAACTGAACCTGTCACTAACAGTTTACTTTAAGAAATATTATTTTTTTGATAAGGTGGCTTTTCTCGTTGTTGCGCTAATGTCAGTTTAACAGGCTTTTGGGCAAGACATGTACTCCTACCATGGTTTTAAATGCGCCGTTGCTCTCGTCGAAGTTCTACTATCAACAGAGTAGTAGAACGCTTAGAGAATAAGCGCAGGGCAGAAAATGGTAGAAAATCAAAAACTACTGCTATTGATGAGAGATTTCTTCACGTACAAACATTGCGGGATCGCCATTTAGTCATTTTATCTACAATTTGCTCAAAAAATTATGAGAAGTGAACTTCTCTAAATGCATAATGATCAATGTTGATTGATCGCTGATCGCTGATCGCAAATATTAAAACTGTGTACATGGCATAAGATCTGCCAAGGAGGACCAGTTAGCTTCCCAAGAATATATTTAGATTGCCTTAGAATGTCCTCCTTCTTGAAAACAAGCATCTCGAATATAGGTATACCTACACAGGTGTTACATGCCAAATTATTTATTGGTATTAATTATTGGAATATTTTTTTTTAAATTGCAGGTATCATTAAAATGATTCCCATACTGAATTTTTTGGTACACTATAAATATATTGTATGCCTCAATTAATTTAAGACAGTTGAATCGAGCCATGACCTGCTTTGTGCAAAAATACATTTCAAAATAACTCCACAAACACAAACCATAATAAAACAGTAATAGGTATAAGTAAATATGGTAATGAATAGCCTGGAGTCCGGTAAATATAATTCCCATGGTAACAATGAGAAGCGAGTTACATTTAGCAACATTTTAATAACCAACCAATTTTATTACGATAATACGATAACAAGACAATTCTGTTTCACATTAGTTTGTTGCATGAATTAAAATTAGTAAAATGAGATAAGTAAGATCGCGCATTGTTGGTCTGGATTTCGAAACTAATCCGCTGGTTCGCGGGAAATAAGACGATTGTTTCGTATGGGTTTTACGTTTTACAATTATTATCATGACTATCTGTAACTAGTTGTTCGCATTGTTTTACATGGGCGTTAGAGAATCCGACGGTGTCATTATTACTGCTAGGAAACGTATAGATTTTACCTCGTAAATTGCATCAAAACAAATGAAATATTTGGAAGACTCATTAAATCTACACTGCTTGCCAATAGGTTGGAATAATTCAAAATTTTAATGTAATTTTGGATGCATATATCTCCTGAATAATATGGAATATCAGAATGCGGTTTTCAGCACGTTATTCGAAATTTCATTGGTAATAAATGGTCTGAATATCATATTATTTAGAACACATAGGTACCTATGCATCCAAAATTACATTAAAATTTTGAATTATTCCAATCTATTGGCCAGCAGTGTAGTAAAAAAAGTAATAGCTATATTTCTCTTGAAATATTTTTCACCCGCTCCGATATCGTAATATCCTTTAAAAACAATCCAAAGCAAACGATTTATTTTGTCGATTTTCGCATCCCGTGTGATAAATACAACGCTTGAGGAATTTTTATATGCAATTATACCCTGAGAAAAGAAAGTAAGCCGTTAACAGTTGCAAATAATGAATGCACATGTAAATCTAATTACGGATAGAACTTGGAAGACCACGTTTCTATTAGCCAACTCAGATGTGAAGATTTAGCTATGAGTCTATTAATTGTTATTGCTAATGATAATAACGAATGTGGTGAACTAATATATAGCGTTTACATTTGCGGAAATTATCTACTGCAATCGTTCTAAAATTTAAATAAACAACATAATTGATATATTATATAATTAAATGCTATGTTAATATCGTGCATGCCCTCCTCTACTTTGCATTACCGTATTCATGCGCTTTTTGGCATGCTAAATATACAATTTTCATTAATATCCTAATATTCTCCCACTCTATAATCCAACAGTTGATTGTTGCTTATAAAATGCTCTAGGGGACTTAAATCGGGACTGAAATGTGGAACAGAATATCAATAGAATCCAACTAGTAGGTTACAAAAGGAACAAATTGTATTACATGTTCAAGTACGATGCTTTCCAAACAGGATCACTTCGTCAAACATGCTCACGTCCATCTGGAGAACTAACCCGCGTTTCATTAGAGAATAAAACGAGTTCCGCCGTGGCGGAACGGGAAGAAATCCTAGTAGGTCCGACGCGACGGGCGAATGAAGCATCATAACATACTATAAATATATGATAGTTACAGCCACAAAACATTCTTGCAATACATTTTCCAAAATAAAACAAAAATATTGGTTTTTATAAGTACCTATATTTATTGGACACCCGAAATAATAATAATAATAATAACGTTTATTTGCATAAATAGTAGATTATAAAACATGAACAATGTATACCTATAGGTATAAATGTTAGACAGTATTAATAACTAGCTAAATTTGAAAACAAACAATTTAAATTCATAATAATACGCAACAATAATAAAGTACAGTAAACACATAAACACAAGTTGCACATAAACAAATATACTCAATAAGTGACAACACTTGTTTTGAGTTAAGAGGAACAAAGATTATGAAACACGGTTAAAAATCAATATAAGATGAATAATATAATATACTACTAGTATGAATCACAATATAGGGTCACGAGTATTTACGAGTTACGAGTGGTTACAAGTAGTACGAGTATATACGAGTAGTTAGTACAAAAAATCTCAATGTTTCAGTTATAAAGATTATAAGGTAGTATAAGTTCCTGTATAATTTCGACAGGAACTGTGTTATAAATTTTAGGAGCTAGATATTCATAAGATCGTTGTCCAATCGATGTTAACATCAAAGGTATCGTATGGATGTGTTTTTGTTTAGTATTGTAGGTATGACCCGGCAATGATGTTATGTTATTTTTTACCCGGTGATACTTTATGTTGAGATTGTAATAGTACAATTGTCTAATATCAAAAACATGTACCTCTTTATATAACAGATCACTATATAGGGTGTGTTAAGTCTTTATGTAGTAATATTCTCAAGAATCTTTCCTGAATAATTTCCAGAGGACGTAAATGAGGACGTAAAGTGCACTGCCCCACGGTAATATACTGTAGCGTAAATGGCTTTCCACCAAGGCATGATAAAGTATTCTTAGTTGTTGTAAGTTAAAGATATTTCGTAAGTATTTAAATCTATAGAGTATCGTCTGTTGTTTTCTTATAGTATATTTTATATGTTTATCCCATCGTAAGTGCCTGTCAATGACAATTCCTAAATATTTAATTTCTGTTGAGGACATGATGATATCTTCCTTCTTATGAATTTCAATTTTTATGTGTGAAAATGGAGGAAGACCAGAAGCGTAGCAGCTAAATGGTAAGTAGTTAGTTTTTACGAAATTTATTGTTAGTAGCTTGTGATCGAACCAGTTTTTAATATCCGTTTTTAAGTCCTTTTCAACATTTATTTTTAATTCTTCCCATGAGTTGGCTTTGAAAAATATTGCAGTGTCATCCGCAAATCCTATAACATCTGCTCTACACAAGGATAGAGAGAATAGGTCATTTATATAGATAGAGAACAAAACCGGACCCAACACTGTACCTTGTGGCACTCCATATTCTACAGGTAGTGTATCACCTATTACATTATTTACTTTCACGCTCTGATGTCTGTTGGTTAGGTGGTAACTTTGAAACAGTTTTAAACTATTACGTCTGATCCAATGTCATCAAGATCAAGTGATTGTAAAAGTAAAGAGTGACTAACTGTATCAAACGCTTTTGATAAGTCAAAATGAAATAAATATTAACAAAATAAAACAAAATATGAATGAATTAATATACAGGGTGGGACAATAGTGCGTCGGACTTCGATATTTCGAGTTCTATGATAGCTATAGAAACTTTAAAAAAATGCAAGTCAACTAAATAAAAAAGTCTATAACTGAAAATTCATATTGTAAAATTCCAACTAGGTATTTTAAATTCAATACAAATTACATGACAATTTATACTAAACTGACTTTATACTTCTTGAATTTGACACTTATTTATTTATAAAACGAAATTGGTTGCCAGTAGCGATTTTGTAAGTACTTCCCTGTACTTACAAAAAATGTTTATTTTTCATTTCTACATTACATAGTTGAAAATATACAGGGTGTTCCAGTTGAAAAAATTGAGAAGATCAATTTAAAAAGTTCTTAATTGAAAAATAAACACTTATTTACTTATAAAACTAAAATGGCCGCAATTAGCCATAGGGAAGTAAGTACTTACAAAAAATGTTCGTTTTTCATTTCTACATCACATAGTTGAAAAATATACAGGGAGTTCCATTTGAAAAAGTTGAGAAAATTCAATTTAAAAAGTTCTTAAGTGAAAAATAATTTTTGGCCACCCTGTACATTTTTAGGAAATGAAAATGATTCAAAAACGTTAATTAGATGTCTCGTAACTGGCATTCACATAAGTTTTTCTTAAAACCCATAATTGTGACTGTAGTGATTTTTTAAAATCCATCTGCAAATTGCATGATTTCAACAAAAAAATTCATTACATCCTAGTGGTTGGGAGATAGTCAATAATAATATAGGAGTGAAAGGACTAGAAAGGGGCTTTAAAAAATGTACTAATATACATAGCCTTTCATTTAAGAAAAAGGCACTTGGTCCTATAATTTTTTCTTGGTTCGCCCTTTATGTTCGAATATAATTTCCAGTCATAGATATTGCGTCAATATTTAACCCTTACAAATTTTTCGACCCAACATTTTAAAGGAAACTACTTGTCTATTTTTTTTTTCTATAAAGCAATGCCTATATCGACCCAAAAAAAGTTATGTAAAAAAAAGCAACAAAAAAAATATCAATCGAAATTTTGTTTTAACATTTTTTCTTTTTGTTTTAACATTTTCGACATAATTTTTTATTTTTTTTTTAAATACGCCAGTAGAGGGAAATTAAATTCTCTACAAAAAGTTTCATATAAAGTATATTAAAATTTTGCTTCACTTGAGAAATGCAGTGGTGTCAAAATAATGCGGATCAATTAAAACCGGATCGATCCAGATCAATAATTCGAATTTTCAAGGTATTTTTGTAAAAAATATATGTAGGTCTGTACAGTATGTATTTAAATAAACTATTTAAGTAAATGCAATATTTAGACTATACACAAAATTTGAAAAATAAAAAGCGTATTCTATAATTTATTTTTATTTATGTTTTATTCATTTTTTAATTTTTTAATTTGCTTTCTTTTAATTTATTTTTTAAATTTATTTTTACTTTTTTTTTAATATATTTATTTAATTTTATCGGCATTTTCCTTATGTCGCTGATTGTTGAGGTCCCTACTGAATATTAAAGGGCTAAAGATCGGCCAGAAATACCGCTCTCTAACGTGTCATAAATCGTCGACTTTTCCTTAAGCATCAAAGTTTTCCGAACCCGTTTGATAAGTCCTATATAGCTTGGCCCTTTAGAAACTAAATACTACTGTGGCATGCACGTGTTCGAAAGCATATATAAAAAACAGGCAAAAACTTGCTTAAAGTATAAAATATGTAGCCAAGTGGTTGAATCCCGATTACCGAGGCAAGCAAAATCCGGATTCCTAAGTATCTCTATGAGGCAGAAAAACGATCCTTATTACTGAAAAATCCGGTGTACTCTATCTCCAATTCCACCGCGTTTTTTTCTTCTTAAATGGCCCATTGTCTGATTCCTTAAATAAAAAACCGTGAACGTCTTAGTTCCTTAGTGCCCCGTTTTTTAGGGCCTACCAATAGCCTATACCCACTAGAAGCCATCCATTAGTAATTTTCCTTGCAGTGTGCTTATGCGGTTACTCTTCAGCAGTGAAGCAATCATTATCTAAATTTCCTAGAAACTTAAAATTATATTGTTCAACCGCGTTTCACAACCGTTACAATTTTGAATGTAGATGTAGTATGTGAACAGTAGTTGCAACCATATGTTTTACTGACCTTGCGTTCGCAATAAGTCATCTCGTAAGAGGAAAGTATATGACCTGCCGAGGTGAAGATTTGCTGTTGAAACAGTGCTGGTCCATTATTTATTGTTATAATGGGTACGAGTTTTTTAATGCCATTATGCCACACGGTGAACTAGCTAGACATTTTTATTGATTTGTCCCATCATGCTATTTGTCCATTAAAGTATAAAAGCTTATATAATAGCGTTGGAAGAAAGGCAAATACTTTTGGAGTAGGTATAGCCTTTCTAATCGACTGAATCTGTGTTGTATGTAAATGCACTGCTCACCCAGATGGAAATGTTTATCAATCCATAAACCGTATATGGTAGCCTGCATTATCTTCAGATTCGAACCTGATTGATCTAATTTGAAATGATGCAGAAAATATCGATATTCGACACAATATTTTGGACACCCTGTATAAAAAATGTCATTCTAACCAAGGAATAATCAATACAATGTCAAGAGTGTCTTTCACTGAATTCAGTGCTTACGGGAAAAATACAATGCGACAGACGTAAGCGGACAGTGTTCGAAACTCTAAAATTAAGTATTGTATCTTTAGATTTCGCAATTTTTAATTTTTATCAACAGATGGGTTATTCAACCGATGTTACTTCAGTCTTCAATACTTCAGTGTTACTCCATTCCGCATTTAAGAAATCAGGAAAGTCTCAGTTGAAGTTCCACAAGGTACGGTGTTAGGTTCAATACTTTTCTAGTATACGTATTAGCCGCATAATTTTTATTGTTATCTCATCTCCTATGCAGATGATACTGTCATTATATACACAGGTACCTGCAGGGATGTATATATAAGACTAGAACAAGAACAACATACAAAAACATATAAATATGGTTAAATTATTTAATCTACTCACTTTAAATATTTCTAAAACTAAATTTTTAACTTTCATACTTTTCAGCACTTAAGATAGAAAGAAAATGTCTACTTCATCATAAAAAGGCGTTGACAGCTCATTTATAAATTTTACACTCTAAGAGAAATGTTAACACAAAAAAAGAAGCTCACCCTATACTATTTCCTATAGTACATGGAAATCGTACCAAACAAGGGGTGCCTTGCATCAAATGAGGTAGCTCTGATTTTTTATATGTTGTACGTGATGAAATGGTAATGTCAAATCCAATTTTTCCACCTGGGAAGCCCTCCGGATCATTGTTAAATACCCTGCTGGCTGCTGGCCAATGGGTTGGAAAATTTTAATGTAATTTTGGATGCATATCTGAATAATATGGAATATCAAAGTACAGTTTTCAGGACGTTTTTGTAAATTTCTATGGTAATATATGGCCTAAATATCATGTTTCTATCGTGCCCAAAAACTAATATACGGGGTGTAAACTAAACCCCTCCAACAAATCAAAATTTCATTCTTACCGAGAATTTAAGAAAACCAAAATCGAGATAAAATTTTCATACCAGGGTAGCCTATAGACCATTTAAAAAAAATGAATTTTGCCGTTTTTTGATATCTCGCTTATTTTCGAATATACGGGCGTTTTATTGAAATTAGGAAATTTTTTGAAAATATGTTTTGAAAAAATTTTTTTTGCCGAAAATAAACGCCAAAAATTCGTTTTTAGGCAAAATTTTCTTTTTTTGCCTATAACTTTTTTTTAAGCCAGAGGGAGTTATAGGCATTGTTTCATAGAAAAAAAAGTAGACAACATTTCCTTTAAAATGATGAGTCGAAAATTTTGGGTTAAAAATTGACCGATATATGGCCACTCGAACATAGCTTTTTCATAAATAAAAGGCCATACGGCTACGAACACGTGGACACGTTTTTACGTGACAATGTAACTGAAGAAGAAATAAGTTCTTCATCAGAATAAATTGCAGCTGGTTTGGCTGAAGAAACTCCTTAAATGAACTGGGGACAATGACCTCCTGTATATGTCCTGAGAAAATACCTCCTGTATATGTGCCACTAATTTTTCAATGTGTTGATGAACTTCAGTGACCATCAGCTGATCATATTTTGTGTCTGGGTAGGAATTAAGCTGTATATATATATATATATATATATATATATATATATATATATATATATATATATATATATATATATATATATATATATATATATATATATATATATATATATATATATATATATATATATATATATATATATATATATATATATATATATATATATATATATATATATATATATATATATATATATATATATATATATATATATATATATATATATATATATATATATATATATATATATATATATATATATATATATATATATTGCTAATAATAATATAATTAGAGATGATTTGTGAGTGATTCTAACACACTGTAATGTAGCATAGTGTTTTTGAGTTCCACTGAATATTTTTGCCACAGAAGAATTGCGTAAGAATGCAAACACAATAAAGTTAGTAGGTACGTTAGTGAAATTCCCAAATTATAATTTACCAGCACTAATAGACTAATATATACCTAACAAATAAAATAAATAAAAGATAAAAGTAAAACTTGTTGTTGACAGTTTCTTTTATACCTACTCGCCCAGCAAAATTCGTTTTCTGCCATGGGAACGATAATTAGAAATGTACATGAGGTATTCTTTATATACTGATTATAACAATTTACAAGATCCTCAAACTATGAAATATACACTAGTAGGTATATAATATGTAACTTTCATCTGTAAATTAAAATAACGTATATCGATATAGGCACAACGACACGAGAATCTTTCAAGACACGAAATACAAGATAACGAAAATGTTACTAATAGTTGACATGCAAAACTTGTAAAAACCGCTATTTAACAATTTTGACATTCGATAGTTATACGTATGGATAAAAACAAAATAAGTTACAAATCGATATTAATAATTATAAGGATCCAAAAGATAATTGGTCAAAATTTTATCTATATTTTATACATGTATACAGGGTGTCCCACGGTGACGAGACATTAGACATATTTCAAGGACTACTCCGATTTTAATTTGGAAAATTTGGGCAATAGTGTTGTCGGACATGCCCTTCTCAACTAAAACAACGGCGTCCATCTAACTCTCCCGTTGATACCGAAAGTTGTCGTCATCTTCGTTATTTTAAATGGAACACCAGAAAACAAATTAAAAAAAAATGTTAAACAGAATTTCCATGCTCTCTTTTGGCTGGCACTGCCTGAATGGTGATTGCTTCAATGCAGATACCTTCCAGACGTTTTCGCAACACATCAAGTAATTCAGAAAATCGGGACCACACGCAGACGAAAACATTTGCAGGTTATCTCCTGCAAAAAATACCCATTGATAGACTTTGCATTTCTAAAAATGATAAAAGAAGTAACGCGCCATTACAGATAGCAGCCAGTATGTTGTATCAATAATGTTCGATCTCTCAAAGGCTTTTGAAACTGTAAAAATTACTTGGTACAAAAAACCCTACAGTATGGGAATAAGAGGTGATCTATTATCGTGATAAACTATTATATTGAAGGGAGAACGCTAAAGGTTGAACTTATCATGTTATTATGAATATCATGTTTGGAATTCCTCAAGGATCTGTTTTAGGGCCATTACTCTTTATTTTATACAGTAACAACGTCTCAAATTATGTAACAACTGATCTTGTATATAACTGTAACCTTGTACTGAACACCATTGAAAAACTATATATAGATATAGGTTAAAATACCATCGAGCAAACATATTGAGCATGTATGTTCTCAGCTTTACAAAGAAAAATATCGAACTTATTTAGAGAGACACAAACGTTTGCAAATATATTATAACTCGATTAATATTTTTTTAATCTACAGTTTAACGGACAACATTATTATTTTGTTCGAACTGTAAAAACTGCCTACTAAACACATTTCAATTCTGAAATAATAAATCAAAAAACAATTGCCAATGCTAGAATAATGCACAATAATATTCAAAAGTATAAGATACTATGCTTCTAAAATTGATATATTCTGAGAAAATTTAAAAAAACTGATTTAAAACATTTATTTTTTATTTTAACGATATGTTTTTATTTAATTAATTTAACACAATAAACAAAAATCTAAACAATAACAAAAAAAAATTATTACAAAACACGTTCGAATTGTTGTATATTTACTTCGAGACATTTAAAAATTCTTTCCTGGACGAAAAAAAAAGTGCTTCGAGGATTTGTGCACGACGAAAATCTGTAAATCTTCAATACTCTGCACTGGTGTTTTATAAGCACGGGATTTTAAAGTTCCAAAATGAAAAAATCTAAGGGCGTTAGATCAGGAGATAGAGCCGGCCAATCCCATGGTCCTAAGCGCCGTAACCAGCCGTAACCGCCGTAACCAGCGATCATCAAACATGTCGAAGCACCATCCAATTGGTACCAACATTTCGGCAACTGGTTCAAGGGCAGGTTCTCCAAGAATTCCTCAACGGTACCGTGTAATAGTTCTACGTACTTAGCGCCATTTATATTTTCCCGGTACATCGTGAAACTTAATTTGTCTTCTTTCAGCAAACAGAACACATTAATCTGAAAATTTTTGTTGGAAATTTCCGCGTATTCACTGTCTCTTCTCTATTAAATTTGTCTTCATCGCTCCAAATAATATCGCGCAAAAAATTGGGGTTTTCTTCAATTTTAACTAACAATGCTTTTGACTTAATTTTAATTTTTTTCAGAAACTCTTCTGACTGATTGATAACCCTTTAAAATGTTAAGAATATGGCAAAAAATTACTAATTTATATCAATTAGTTTTGAAGATAACCACAATAAAGGAAGACGCTAAATGCTAGAAATTAAAAAAAATCATAACTATATAACTCAAAAACAGTTGGGAATCAAGATAGGGTTGTATTATCAAACTTACCTTTAATATCGATGAAGAATCTAAAAACGTAAAAAAATGGGGTGGTTTCATTTAAAATAACAAAGTTATAACCGGAAGTGATAGAAATTCAAAGCGATAGGTATTCAAATTCAGTCCGGAAATATGCCTAGAGGGTAGGTTGACAAAGATCACCCTGTATACCAAAACTACATAAATCAAATATTCCATTAAGACCTATTGTTTCATTCAAAACATTTATAGAGACAAGAAAATTTAATAACCAAGAAAAAATTTTCTCTTCAGATATAATTTCATTATATACCAATATACCAATAGACCTTGTCAAAAATATAACAAACGTTGGAACGAAATGAAAAATTATACTTCTTTACCAATAGAAGAGTTCTTATATGGCTTAGAACTCACATTAAATTGCACATTTTTTCAATGAAATAATACATATTACAAACAAACATATGACTGAGCAATGGGTTCACCAATATCAAGTACAATCGCAGAATTAGTACTAGAAGATTTAGAAAAAAACATAATTCCAACATTAAACTATAAAATACCATTTTTCAACTGTTATGTTGATGATGGCATAACTACATTTCCAACTGAACATAAAAATTCGATTCTAAATAAATTTAATAGTTACCATCCAAAAATACAATTTACAATTGAAAACGAATCAGAAAATAACATAAATTTCTTAGACTGAACTCTTTTAAATAATAAAACTGAAATATTAACAAAATGGAATACAAAAACAACATGGTCTGGTATATATACTCAATTTCAACTCAAAAAACCCTTACAACCATAAAAAACTAATAATTGGCATTGCAGACAGATCAATGAAACTAACGTCTGTCATTTTTTGAAAAGAATGCATAGAAAAAGCAAAAAATATTTTAATAAATAATAACTATTCTTTTTCTCCAATCAACAAAATTTTCAAAAACAGAATTCATAAATACTACAATTCTCAACCTCCAAGAATCGATGCAACTAATACTCATAAAACATATATTGCCTTGCCATATTATACCACAACTATCAGAAAATATTTCAAACATTTTAAAAACATGATATTCACACAGCACACAAAAATGTAAACAACTTAAAATTCCTTTACACAACATTACACACTGTATATACGAAATTCCATGTAAACAATGTGATGAAGTCTACATTGGTCAAACAATGTAACTTCTTGAAGAACGGTTAAAAGGTCACAAATATTTTGCTAATATTAGGTACAGCTCTAAAAAAACATTCTAATGAAACATGTCATCAATTTAACTGCGAAAACACTGAAGTTATTAATAAAGAACAAAATTATAAAACACGGCTAATTATGGAATCAATTTATGTTCAAAAAAATCCTAATGCGTGTAGTAATCAAAAAGATACAGAACATCTTTCTACAATCTACAATTTGATAATATAAAAATATTGAATGAATTAACAAAAAAACATATATTTCTATATATAAACTTATATACCATACATACCTACCTACTTACGATAAATATACATATACATAATATTAACATAACTAAAGTTAGAGTAATAATAAAATATAAAATAGCCTAAGTTCGTAAGGTTTCTTGACTGTTCTTCCCTCTGATACTAATCGAACAGTCTAGTAACCTTAAAAATTAATTAAAACTGTCATTTTTGTCTATGTCAAATATGTCATAAATAAAATCCTCTTTTGAAAAAAGCCCAAAAAAGGACCGAAACGTTAAGTAATATAATCAGTCGTATTATTTGTTATAACGTTTAGATAATATTTCCGTTCATATGTAATAAGTATTTCCAAATGGTGAATGACATACGAGTTATACAATATTTTTCGTTGTGAATACTTTCCTTAAGTAAGGACAGGACGCATTAAACGCAGTACCTACTTCCGGTACGACATAGACAAAACTAAGTTGTAATTACTGGACGTAGACTTGGATAATTACAACCGTGAAGTAGCCGATGAGAACAAATAATAATAACATGAGGCAGCAAGAAGTCAAAAATAGTTGGCCCACACGCGTTTTGAACTTTTTCACCCAAGTAGACGTACGTAATTGTAAAATAGTAAAAGTAATTTTTCTTTTGTGAAGTGAATGTAAAAGCTCCGCGATGCTTCTTTGGTGTGAATCTTCATCGTCTAGTGGGAGAAAACACTATTTAAATCAAATGGGATGAACAACAGGTATCATATGATCAACAGTTAGTGCAATTACAACATGAAACCATTTGTGGTACGTACATTTTTATATACATATGCTTATAAATAAGACTAGCTTAGAAAGTGACAGTGAACAGTGGACGATTTTGGATTTTTTAATAAGTTACGATTAGGTGAAGGGTTTTGGATTTTTTTAATACTGCTCTACAGTCTTTTTAACACAGACAGAATTTAAAAAAACATACCAAAATTTTTTTTCGTTAAGCGACACGCTGAAAATATATTTTTTATAAAAAAATACCTACTGGGCAAGTATTTTTTGTCGGGATTATTGGCATAGGATATTGCCTAGATCTTTATAGTGTCATAAAAGCAAGAATAATATTTATTCAAACCACAACTTTGTATTATTGGCTAAAACCATGCTGTAAAATATTGTTAAAAGTAGATACAAGTATTTTATTTGTTTATACAGAATATAAACATCGATTTGTTGCGTAAAAATAAATTTAAGGACGGTTCGGCAACGGTCTAAAATAATATAATTATTATTAAAACACATTTACTTTGAAACTAACATTAAGCCAGCAGCCAGCAAGTGAACTAATATATAGACTTTGCTAAATGTCACTTTGAAATAAAATGGCAAAAGCGACAATTTTTCAAATCACAAATAATATTAAGTATCGCCTCTCAGACGGTTATAGCTGTGTGTGCTTTCAAAAACTACCCTTGCCGTGAAGGGATTTTAAACATCTCAGTAGGTAAAGTGAAAACCTTGTCAACATTCTCTGTTGCTTAAGTTAAATGAAACAAGTACCCACCAAAATGTCGAAATATCAAAACCTTCTCACCTACGACCTGTCACTGGTTCCTTGTATTCACTCTGTAGGATGATTATTAATCCCATTAACACAATAACCTGCATTTTAAAATTTACATAACATTTCAAAACAATTTAATAAGAAGAAAATTCAGATACATATGTATTATTACTGAAATCTGCATAATTCCCACGCTTTCACAATTTTTCCCACGACTCAAAACAATCAAATTCGGGCAATAACCGAGCTACATAGATGGTCTTAAAAACAGCACGATTAATTATACTAGATACCTGACGATGACCATGCAGAAACATCTTAACGCAGATATAAACATTGCAAATCACTATTACCTATTATTAATCCCAAAAAATCTTTGCTGTTGTGTAATCAGTTGCAGTAATAGTTTCTTTAATTGTATGCCTTACAGTTTTAAAAAATCGCAATGGTTCCACATAATCAAAAAAGTAAGTCAATTTTGACTCAACTTTCGAAAATTTACAAGTTTTAAAAATGTCATAGTTCGTACCTAAGTACATTTTAAGTCATATTGAATAATTTAATCTATACGTTATTCAATAAGTAATCGATACATTAGTCTATTAGCTTTTAAATTAATGAAATACTTGCACAAAATCAAAATAACTCATTCTATGTTGCTAATTGATTTTAGAGTCATTGCTTTTTACTTTAATGTTTAATTCCGAAAGTTTCGCTTGGTAAAAAAGGCCATAAAAAATCCAATCGTGTCTATCTAATGTATGCAACAAGCAACAACATTGCTGAATTCTAAATTGGGGATCTACCTAGTACTTTCTACGTCTTACGGCGTTTATCTATAAGGTCAATAATAGAAGGGTCATGGGAGGAGGTAAATATGTGGGTGAGGAAGAGATCAGTGTCGATTAGAAGAAAGTAATGTTTTGTTATTTACAAACGTGATTTGTTTACATGGTAGATTAAAACGTGTAGATACCGCATAATAGGCTTATAGTTTCTCCGAGTCATGTTAATGGTCAATCATCTTCTATCGAATAAAACAATTAAGCGACAGTAAAAGTTATAGTGCTAGGCTATAAATTACTTTTCACTGTGATGCCTATATATATTGTATCTCATTTTCAATTAAATGTACATTAACTATCCCCGATATAACTCAACATCCTCGATATAACTTCGGTGGGTTTCCTTCAAATGACACCAAATAAAATAATTATTAATCTATGTTTTCTTACAGTTATTGTCTGCAGTTGTGGCCCTGGCCAGTGCTAGGCCTGAAGCTGGCTATAGTTACAGTCCCCCATCTTCATCTTACGGTGCGCCATCCGGTGGCGGCGGCGGATTCTCTAGCTCCGGAGGCGGATTCGGTGGAGGGATAGGAGGAGGTTAGTCGCCCTTTTTTAAATCGAGATTTCTTGGCATTTCGAAAATACTGTTGCGTCATCTGTCGCACTTTGTAATCTAGACTCAAAAGCCTATTTGTTGGCAACGCATTTGGTAGAAATCATCGTGCATTGAGCTTTTGTATGCATATTGTACGTAATATCTTTGCTGTAGCATTATAATCTTGATAGAAACATTATTATCATCAGACGAAATACCAATAAAAATGAAAACAAATATTGTCAAGTAAATGCCGTAATACATGCGTTTAAAATTTATTCTATCTCACAGGCCATGGAGGTGGCGGCAGCTTTGGAGGCGGTAGCGGATTCGGAGGAGGCGGCGGATTCGGGGCCGGCGGTGGCGGCGGCGGCGGTTTCAGTTCTGGCGGCGGTGGAGGATTCGGAGGTGGTAAGTGTATAATATTCTCTCGTAGAAACTCGATTACGATATAACCCCTGCACTAGGTCTTGGAGGTGGATTCGGAGGAGGCGGCGGCGGCGGCGGCGGCGGCGGATTCGGAGGTGGATTCGGGGGAGGATTCGGAGGCGGTACTACCGTCCAAAAGCATATCTACGTCCATGTCCCACCACCAGAGCCAGAAGAGTTCAGACCACAAAGACCTATCTCCGTTGGTCAGGCTCAAAAGCACTATAAAATCATCTTCATTAAGGTTGGTATTATAATTCATGGTGTTATCGATTACTTTCATACTGACTTCGCGTTGTTTAGGCTCCAAGCGCTCCAGCGCCAACCGCCCCAGTAATTCCATTGCAACCACAGAACGAAGAAAAGACCCTGGTCTACGTTTTGGTCAAGAAACCAGAGGAAGCTCCTGAAATCAGTATCCCAACTCCAGTACCAACACAACCCAGCAAACCAGAGGTCTACTTCATCAGATACAAGACTCAGGTAAGACTCAAGGACAATACAGTTAATCTGATCTTCATTCTTAACACTTCTTTAAGAATGAGCATTATAAACTGTTTGTCACATTCGTGGTTAAATTTCCCAAGGAGCTGAAATTCCGTCAAGGATAATTTATTAACGAATCAATCTCAACAAAATCAATTTCCGATAATAGCGTATTTAAAGTCCTATTTGCAGTTCTTATTCTAACAACGCGTGCACTTTCATTTATTTCGTGAGGCCGTACCAGCAGCAGATAATCACGTAGGTAAAGAGTCGGTATTTCACCTAGGAAAGTGCATGACACTGGGCAGATGTTACTTTCTCCGCGAGACAGTTGAATAGAGAAAATTACCGCAGCTTGAATGTATTGTATCAGGATATGTCTAATTGTTTACTTTGCCTCGAAGCAAACGTATGGAGAATGGGTTATGTTAATTGGTTTTCGGCTTACTTGGAATTAGTGACTTAACGATATGCGTACAAACAGGTATCAGATAATTAATTGCGTTTTATACCAAAAGGCATGTATGAGAACTAGACAGAAACACCAGAATGAAACTGACAAAATCCACAGCCAACGCAGAAGCACGAAGAGGCTAATTTGATATACCGGCGATTTTATGATTACTAATTGAAATTTATTTTGCAGAAGGGAGCCGCCGGTGGTGGCGGTGGATTTGGAGGCGGAAGCGGGGGCGGTTTCGGAGGCGGTAGCGGCGGCGGTTTCGGAGGCGGTAGCGGCGGCGGTTTCGGAGGAGGTATCGGAGGAGGAATCGGAGGAGGAATTGGAGGTGGTAAGTAACTTAATTTTTTCACCAATTTAAAGTTACGTGAGCTAATTCAAAAGCAAGTCATTAATTACATAAACTCGTAGGAGTAGCATAATAATTATGTATTTCGATAAACCTACAATTATTTGTACGGAAAATTTCAAGCCATTATCTACATATCTCGTGTGAGCATCTTGTAAGCTATCGGTGGTTATATAATTTTTATATAAAGATACTAAAAAAACTTTTACGAGCACTTCCTTTACTATTAATATATATTTCCGGCATTATATTTAATTTAATTAATAATATTATGCAGCAAAGACTTGAGATTTTATTTCATAATTTTAAAGAAATTTGTTTCAACCAATTTTTATTAATTATTAAGATAGGAAACTTTAATAATACCACCTTAATATTTAATATTTTTTTATTAAATAAACAGAAAAATAATACATACAAACATACTTTGCTAGAAGATGATAAGTAAAAAAAATACAGTAAAATACAGTACAGTAAAAAAAAAACAACAGTCATTCGGGCCTTATTAAACAGCTATATAGGAAATAAGGCCTGGTCTTTGTTACCTTACTTGTTTATTTTAGTTTGATTGCATGGTGTTCCCTCTTGTTTCAGGTCTTGGTGACGGCGGTCACGGAGGCGGCATTGGCGGGGGAATCGGAGGCGGTCACGGAGGCGGTAGCGGCGGCGGTATCTCCAGCAGCTACGGCCCACCTGGCAAAACCGGCGGCCCATACTAAGCAAGTACCAAGTTACCTCTGCAACGGCTGACGGGCTCACGATCAGCCGCTTGCGCCCCCAAAAGTAAATGAAATGGTGATGACGATTTGTCTGCGAACGCAGGCAAATTAACTTTTATGGCTGCCTCTGATAAAATTTCGGAATTCTGTTTTTAAGACTAAAAAAAAAGATCGCCGTATTTGCTCGGGGAATTTGGTGGTTCTATCAGGGGCGTTTCATGTTGTAAATATCGT
>CAXKVY010000906.1:0-37500 GCA_964058915.1 Tetropium fuscum
CCTCCCATATATTACCTAAAAAAATAGCCCCCATATATTACCTATACTATAAAACAAATGATAAAGTTAAAGGATAAAGCTCATAAAAAATATTTGAAAACAAAGAATGCTAACCTTTAAGAAATACTACATAGATTTAAAGAATTACGTGAGTGGCGCGATAAAAAGGGAAAAACTGCATGGATACAATATACCTAGGTACAATAAATAAAAATAAAAATAACTCAATATGTATGTAGCGGGATTTAAATAATTATTAATTAAGGGTAACAAAAAGCGAAATACTTGTAATTTGACACAACATATAACTTCGGATGATATAAATTTTTCTTTTATAAATATTGCCTGGGGTACCAATATAAATACTAATACTCTAGATTATTACAAAAACCATAACTATAATAACAGCTTTAAATTTAAATTCCAAAATATAACATCAACAGATAATATAAGGTTATTAATACTATAAAAACGGAAGCTATAGGGATAGATAACATCAGAATAAAAATCATAAAGATGCTATTACCTTTTATTATAGATATAGTGGTACATATCATAAACACATGTTTAAATACTGGAGTCCAAACATATTGAAGCATGCTGTAGTTATACCTTGTCCCAAATTGGAAAATGCTATAAATTTAACTGACTTAAGACCACTAATAATATTACCCGCACTATCCAAATTTATAGAGAAAATTGTTGCTTTTCAACCCAAGACATATTTAGATGAACATATGATTTTACCTCAATTGCAGTCAGGTTTTAGAAATAAGCATAGCACTCAAACAGCACTGTTAAAAATTGTAGATGATGTGACCAGAGCATTGGATAATGGACAAATAACATTTTTTTTATTACTAGATCAAGGTAAAGCATTTAATGTAGTGAATTTTGAACTATTAGTAGCCGAGTTAAAATTTATAGGGCTTGACGATTTACCTCTTAAATGGTTTACTAATTATATAACATATAGAAAACAAGGTGTAAAATATAATAATTACTTTTCTGAATTTAAATCAGGGTAGCACACTAGGCCCATTATTGTTTTCAATATTTATTTTCGATATATACAGTAGTTTAAAATTTAGTCTTTATCACATGTAAGCTGATGATATGCAATTATATATGTCTACTAATCAATTTGCAATTATATATGTCTACAATATCAATAATGCAGTGGAAAATATAAATATTGATCTAAACAATTTATCAAATTGGTTCAAACACAATGGACTAAAAATAAATCCTAATAAAACGGTTGCTTTATGTATTGCCAGTGAGCAAAGAAGACAACAAATAAATATCAATGCTATAGGATTACTACTGGATGGTACAATTATAAACTTTGTCAAATCATCTAGAAGTTTGGAATTAATTACTGATGAATCGTTGAACTTCGAAACACATATAAATAAATTATGTTCATGTACCTATATTGTGTATTTTTATATAAACTTCTACGATTCATGTGTCCACAATGCTTATTTAATACATTAGTATTACGATATAAAATACATGATGTAAATATAAGAACAAATAATCATTACACACTACCACACCCTTCTACATCGAAGATGGAAAATTCATTTGCATTTACAGCACCTAAAATGCTAAATATGTTATTAACTTTGTAATCATTGCCTAAATTAATATTTACAGAAGTTATTATTAGCACAATAATTTTCTTTTATTATTATTTTTTGTTTAATATTGGTTATTATATTATTATATTATTATATTATTATATTATTATATTATTATATTATTATATTATTATATTATTATATTATTATATTATTATATTATTATATTATTATATTATTATATTATTATATTATTATATTATTATATTATTATATTATTATATTATTATATTATTATATTATTATATTATTATATTATTATATTATTATATTATTATATTATTATATTATTATATTATTATATTATTATATTATTATATTATTATATTATTATATTATTATATTATTATATTATTATATTATTATATTATTATTGTAACTTCAGATTTTCGGTTCACCACCATTCTCGAATCAACGCATACAATTTCATAAAAATCAGCAGTTACAGCAGTTTGGGAGTTAAAGAGTTCACACGAAACACACGTTTAAACACAAGAACAGAAGAAATATATACCGGGTGACAAATATGGCCAAAATAATTCGAGTTAAAATATTTCTGAATTCCTAATTTCATCGCTAGGGGCGCATTAGTTACAAATATTTTCGTTACAATGTAGGTCGGATATACAATTTTTAGAATATTTTTTTCCATCCTCTACAAATTTTGGCAATTAGAAAAAAAATGTTTATACAAAATTTGTAGATGACGAAACGGAGATATCAAAAAGTCTATTTCCAACCTACATTTATGGTGAAACACCATAGTAAATGGGCCACCTGGCGGTGAAGTTAGGACAACAAAAATATTTTTTATCGAATTATTTTGGCCATATTTGTGAATATATTTTTTACCCCAATATTGTGAATATATTTTTTACCCCGTCATTCATGTTACTAGAATGACGGCTGAGATATAGCCGCCCCGTAGCCTTAATTGATCATCCGGTATATAAAGATTACAAAATAAAATAATTTCAGTTATTTCATGTTAGGTTATGAAACGAATAATTATAAAAAAAACAGGTATATCAAATTCCTCGCGCAAGTGTTTGCAATAGCTTAACCGCGGCAGAACGCATTTAGTTTTTATAACGTAGGGTTGTTCAGGATTTTAAAACAAGTCATGTAAGGGTTGAACATGTGCAGCCGCTCGACGAGGAGGTAAAGTTTTAATTTGCCATCACATAATTTAACTTTTTATTACGCTCAGTGTATTTAACTGGCTTACTTTAGATTTTCATGGCAGCTGTAAAAACGCTAATCTGGTTAAAATGCGTTTAGCGGGTTTACGCAACCTAGAATTATCGCTTAAATAAATATAATGCTGTTTAATTATACTGTAAATATTAGTTGCTGAAATAAATATATGTATACGTTTTGAGAAGTGCTAGAAATTACACCTGTGGTACATCACACGAAATTACAGTTACGAATCACTTTAATTTATAACTGATTCATCATGACATTTAATTCTAAGCACGTAGGTATCTATGACGTTAAACAAAAAAAAATCGTGAATATATAATATATATAAAACTTCTAAATAGTGGTCACCGAATTTATTTTGACCCCTATTTTTGAAGTTTATTTTAAAATGGCCATATAAAATTTATTTTAGATGTAGGTGGTCGTTATTGATTGGTTAAAAATAAATAAAAAAATTGGGTCATTTTGTGTTTTCTTTCTTGAATAAAATTTTTCACATTGCAGAAACTAGCTACATATATAACTACAAATTAGATGCATAGGGAATTAAAAACAGAGATCACCCGGCCAACAATTTCATGTTCTATAAATATTGTTTCCAGGGCAAATTTTATAGAGCAATATTTGTTCTACGAACATTTACGAAACGTTCTTACAACAGTTAAACCATAAAAATGGGCACCGTTCTATAGAACATTTTATTTCTTTAAGCTGCTCTGTATATTTTGGAGTCTCTATATCCTTTTGAAAGGTCGTAGAATTACGAAGTGTGTCCTTAAATTTACGCTTCCTAATTGGTTTTACAACTATATTTCTAGGATAACCATTACTCACAGCTATGTCTTTAATTAATAATTTTTCTTTTTCAAACCTCTCATTACTGAGAGGGAAGCTTAGTAAACGATGGACAAGAAAATTAACCCTACCTTACCTAGATTGTATTGTCTACCAAAAATCCACAAGCCAGGGAAATCGATGCGTCCAATAGTATCGTCTATTGGATCTCCGACTTACCACTTATCAAAATGGTTGACTAAGGAATTTGAAAGTTTGTTCATTGCACAGCCTAGTTTTTTACTTAAAAATTCGAATGATTTCATTGATAAGGTCAAGAATATTGAATTGCAAGAGGGTGAAATTTTGATTTCCTTTGATGTTTGTTCATTATTTCCGAGTGTACCAGTTCCACAGACCTTGGACTATCTTGAGGATTTACTCGAACTAAACATCTATAGAAAAGAAGTAATAGGAGAATATATATATAGGAGAATATATAAACCTTACAAAACTTTTTATGAAACAAAATTGCTTCCGTTTCAATGACAAGTTATATGAACAACATGAAGGAACAGCAATGGGTAACTGTTTATCGCCTTTCATTGCTGATGTCTTCATGAATCGATTTGAAACTGAAGCAAAAGAAGAATTCGAGTATTTTCCTAGGATTTGGTGAGATATGTGGTTGACATTTTTGCCGTGTTTGACACTAATATTGCAGATGTATAAAACTACTTATTTCCAAATTAAATAGTCGTTTCACTTCTGTAAAGTTTACATATGAACTAAGAAATAATGGAAAACTTCCATTTTTAGATGTATTAATAATTAAAAATAGTGACAATAGGTTAGAATTTGATATATATAGAAAAGATACCAGTACGATCAGATATATCCCTAATGACTCTCACCACTGCTATCAACACAAAATGGCGAGTTTTAATTTTCTTGTCCATCGTTTACTAAGGATCCCTCTCAGTAATGAGAGGTTTGAAAAAGAAAAAATATTAATTAAAGACATATCTGTGAGTAATGGTTATCCTAGAGATATACTTGAAAAGCTAATTAGGAAGTGTAAATTTAAGGACACACTTCGTAATTCTACGACCTTTCAAAAGGATATAGAGACTCCAAAATATGTATCCATCCCGTACGAACCCCGGTTTACTCGTGATTTGAGTAAGGTCTTCAAAAACGTGGGTATAACAGCGATTCATTCGTCGAATAATAAATTACAAACAACTCTTAGACAATCCAAAGGATAAAATTGTTCCAAATGAAAGGTCCGGGATTTACGAAATTAGTTGTAATGATTGTGATCGAAAATATGTTGGACAAACGAGACGATCAATGAACACCAGATTTAAAGAGCATATGCACAACATGCTTTTGAAAACAATCATAGAATAGATATTAGTAATTTAAGATTAGTTAGAAATGTGACCAATAATAGACAGTTGGATGCATTTGAGAGCATAGAAATTATAAAATGTAAAAACAGTATGAATAGCGACCAGGGACCTATACCGTATAGTCCGCTTTACGCATTGCATAGCAACTGATCATTGAAGCGTGACTAATGATTTAACCATAAATAGTATAAATAGGGTACATTTTTAGTTTAAGATTAGTTTTAATCGTCTCCGGATGATGCCAACTTGGTTGGCTAAACGCGCATTGAGCGAAGTGAAAGTGTTTTGATGTTTGTGGAAACTACTCCGAGTGTTATAATTACATCAAAGGTTCCAGCTCTATCCATTATATCATGATATGAATAAATACTATAATTGAAATCTGTAATGAACGTCAAGACTTAATTTATAAAAAGAGGTCAGTGATAAACACTTATAGAATTGTTGAATAAACATTCTCACAGGTCTTAAAGAACTTTTATAACACAGTTACAAAGCAATCTAATAAAAATTCTATAGCGATTCTAAAATGCAATCTTCGAATTATGACACAGAACAAATAAAGAAGTCTTATATAATTATTTTTAACGGTGCATATTGTTTCGTCATACAATTTTTGTGTTGAATGGTGTTCTATCTAGAGAACTTTAAAATCGTTTAATTGCATCTAAAAACAAAAATGTATCTGTATCAAAAATGTATCTGTAAATTTTAATGCGGAGAAAGCGTTATTGTGAAATATGTGGTATATATGTTACTGTGAAACACTGAAATCCGGTGAATGTCGAGATACACCAGTGAATGTCAACATTCTCTAAGTTTCTTGGCGTATATCCGAAATATCGGTGAAATATCATTATTTCTAACTTACACCGGTGAATGTCTACATTCAGCATGTACTCATGGTGTATGTTGAAAAGAAACATTTTTTTAATAAAGGAAAACAAAAAAAACTATAGGTAATATTTATTTATTAAAACGACATGGGAAAAATTTTCCAATAAACTTAAGGAAATTGTTGAACTTGAAACAAACGGTAGAACATTGCAAATTACGAAACACAACTAAAATAATGTCGATATAATAAACATACACATACATTTTAATTTTTAAACTGATATATAAAAAACCAAGAAAATGTATGACATTCTTATTTATTGCAACAACCTAAACTACCATGATACTTCGAATTGCACAAAAGGCCTTTACTTTTACAGCTGCATTTAGCCGTCGAACATTTCCTTCTGCAATTGCAACGTGTATAGTCTTGCCCTCCACTTTTTGAATTAGCAAAAGCTGCTTCTCTTAGCGACATTTCTTGAATCGAAACATCATCCACGAAAAGTAACTTTTTTACAAATTACCAACTGATTACGGGTGAAAAGCTGTTTCAAGGTACCATGTTTGTTTGCTAATTTATAAAAGCCTGAATTTAAAGCCCTTTATTAGCGGTTGTTGTTGGATTAGAGGAAATCCAACAACAACCGCTAATACATTTTGTGGGTCGGTACGACCAGGGTCGACATCAGGGACTTACTGTATCACCAATTTGGGTCGGAGAAAACTTTTTTTGACGTTCGTAACATTTTTGTTGCTTGAAGTGAAAGATTATTTTTTGCGACTACTCTCTTTCAAGAAATTAGCTTTTGTTGTTCAGCCAGTACTCGAGATGAAGACGTGCTAATATGGTCACTACCCAAATTTTCTACAAAAGTGTTAACATAGGCTTCTAACATAGGCTTTTTTCCGAATATTTTCTATTACGGATTTATTTTATTACATTTCATTTACTTTTTATTGTATTCATTTTAAAGTTTGTGAATGCCAAATTATTTAACTTAGACGCAGAGGACGCAGCTGTTGAATACATACGGCAATAAAATAGGGTACATAAAAATGTGCATTTTTATTGTACACTCTATTATCAACTGTGTCCGTAACTAGTTACATTGTAGCAGTATTTTTATACCTACATGAAGAGAACTAACTATACCGCAATAATAATTATAATTATGTTAAAAGATATGCAAAAGTAACTAGTCGTAAGTAACGAGTCCTAATCCTGAAAGTAAGTAATCGTTACAAGTACTCAAAAGTAACTAAAGTTCCCATTACTAAAGACTAACGAAGCCAAAGCCAAGAAACAGGATGCAGGAACCGCCCAAAAGGAAGTTACGACCTGTCGTGTCCGACATTCACCGGAGCCCATCTGTATTTGTCGACATACACCGGTGAGAGTTCGAATATATAATAAAATTAATAAACGTTCTGTCTTTCACTAAGGCATTTGGTATTTGCCGACATTCACCGGTGAATGTTGACATTCACCAATTTCGGACTCTCACAGTAACATATATACGGTATATTTTTTACGCGCCCTCAGTTTGCCTTATATTTCCTATGATGCTAGAAATTTATTAATGAAAAAAAATCTAAATTGAAGAATTCAGCAACCAACTATATATAAAACAGCTAGAAAGTAAATATAATCCATATTATTGATATAATTTCACCTATTTATATTGTATATATTTTTTATTATGATTTTTCTTCTTGCTTCAAAATACGACAGCAAAGAGAAAGGCTTATCTTTACTTCCCATATGGATTCTAACTAATATGACATTTTTGTGTCTATTGCAATGATTATACAGCAAACATGCTTGGTAAAAAGCTACTATAACATCTAGGAGTATGCTACTTAATATCCACAGTGTTGTCATGTTTTACGATATTTCCTGAACTTTAAGGTTGACTATATTATTTCCGTCTCTCTTTAGCATATTATTTCTTATGGTACGGTAGGTTATGGTATGGTAGGTCTATGATTTGCGAACCCCTGCAGATTTTGAAATATATACAAATCCAGGTCCTTACTTTAAATAATGAATTTGATGCAGAGGAGTAAAAGGGACAAGGAATATTTGTCATTCGTTTCGAAGGATGTCGTTAAATAGCCATGAAAAAATAAAAATATATTTCCGGATATCTCCAGAACTATTCGGAATTTACTATACCCAATTTTTAAACGGTACCTATTTAATAGAGCATACAGTTTCGAACTTTTCTCTAATCTAACCAAAAATTCGATATATCTCTTTCCGTTTCGGAGATCCCCATACCCACCTTCTGAAAAGCACTTCTGCAGCAACAGAAACAGATAAGTTATTATTATTGAAGTGGCAACGCTGTTTATCGATCGAAGACCAGGACACAATGGAAAATATTAAATATAAGATATAATATATAACATGAAATTTAAATAGTTGACACAATGATAATTATTAATTTTTAAAATAATTCGGGATCAGCTTTAAGGTCCTGAAACAACGTGGAAATATGTGCAAGTTCTTTCCTTCTCTGATTAATAGGCGAACCCACCACCTGCGAAAATGCCACCTTTTTCATTTTTGATTTTCCCACTTTATTTATAAAGAGGCTACATGTAGTTCGAAGAGCCAAGCAAGACATTAATAAGATATATAAGACACATATAAGATATAAATATTAAATTCCGACGTGTCGAAAAATATATATTATTTGTTATCTTATTTTCCCATTCTGTGTCTTTCCCATTCCCACTCCCATTTTCCCATTCTGTGCCTTTCAGTTTATAGATATATGTTCTTTAGCGGGAAACGCCATTTTGAAGTTTTAAAATGATGCAATCTTGATGCAGTAACCGAACCTTTATAGAACAATTTAGTTCTGTTACCGCAACTTTAATAGAACTTTATGTGACTTAACGTTTAATTTTTCCCAATTATACAAAATTAATAAACATGTTTATATAACCTACATAAAGTTATATCTTAATATAAAGAAATTATAAGCGAAATTACGGAACAATTTTATTAAAATGTTACAGTAGATGGTATAATTCTATAAGGCACTATTTTATATCGATTTTACTTGCGTCCTGTACACTTATGGGGCAACATTAACACTTATCTTATACATGCTCTATAATTGTGCTTTAAGAACGTTCTTGCAATAAATTTAAAAAAACAACAACTGTGTCTTCTGTCGGGGTTTATGCTACTAAACTCTCATGTTCAAGACTGACTATTTTGTAGGGTGACTATTTTAAATTTGATGTTGTTATGTTTATGTTAGTTTACAATAAGCTATTTGGGGCTGCGACTATTTACATATTACATAATATCTATGTTAGTTCTGTCTTAATTTTGGTTTTTGGGTCTTTCTGTATTTTTGTTTGTTTTAATGCTTTATGTTCATGCTTTGTTCTTTTGTATAATGTTGTTAATTTGTATTTTTAATTATTCTTTTGTACATGCTTTTTATTTGTTTTTTCAAAAAAAATGTTACTTGTGGCAGGACGCTAGGGTGTATTGACGTAGTTGAGGCATGACTATTTTCGGGGTTGTCGGAATATGGGAATCATGGCAGGTTGGATAGTGGGATTGGTGTTATCTGTGAGGCTGTTTATAAATTTAGGTGTTATACTGAATGGATTTACAGGTAACAACTACTCAGAGAGCTAATACTCCTTCCTGTATTGAATTACACCTGCAAATCCGATAAAATAGATATGGTCATTCACCAACACCTCCACCAAGTGTAGACTAGTTTCGAGCTGTTGGCTCTCATCAGTACACCGTAGGTAGAGGAATTAATGAATGACCAAAACATTATACTGTTCTCTATAAAAGCGGCTATAGTTTGCGTGTCCGTGGTGGTATGTAGTGTTTCAATTTTAGGCCTGTGTTTTCCCTAATTTTGGCTGCCACCCTTAAACATTTATTTTCTTGAACTTGTACGAGTTTCTTTTGTGATTCACTTAAAAAAGGGTACCATATTTGTGATATATATATATATATATATATATATATATATATATATATATATATATATATATATATATATATATATATATATATATATATATATATATATATATATATATATATATATATATATATATATATATATATATATATATATATATATATTGTATTGGTCTGATGTATGATTTATATAAAAAAATTGCTGCTTTTTGTATGGCATGTATCATTATTGGGTATATAGTTTTTAATATGCATTTAGCTCTAGTAATTGCTTTATCTATGTGTTTTGTGAATTTGATTCGTTAATCAATATTTACCCCTAGATATGTGAGGCTTGTATTGGCACTAATATTGGTGTTTTTTATATCTATTTTATCTATTGGAATATCTCGCTTTCTAGTGAAGATGGTCACCTGTGTCTTTATCGCGTTTACGTGTAGCCCCCAGTTTTTGTAAAAAATTACGATAGTTGTTGTATACTGTTGCATGAATCTTTGTAATAGTGGTAATCTTCATGTTGCGGCAATTGCCGCTGTGTCGTCCTATTACTAAATTTATAGAACTACTTTGCTGGCTGGGCTTTGCACGTCATCAACTGACCAGCGACCATTGTGCGCCAAATCTGTCAGACTGTAGGAAGTGTTATAGAAATTTCATTTGAATTTTGATGTTATGGTGGATGAAACAAATTCTTGAAAAATGAAAATTTCGACTTTCGTCTTTGTAATATTTTGGAGTAATTGATAAGGTGTATTCACATGATATCATGTTTTACAGAAACAAATATTACCGTGTATTTTATAGACCCTGTATAATATAAGCGAGCGTCCTAATCAGGAATCTTTTATCATGAAAAGAGTCACTTATTATAATAGCGCTCCAAAGTAAGATGAAAATTCTTCCCGCAAATATGTCTGACTTTTGTAACCTATATTTAATACTGCATTGTTAACACTATAAAGGGAATTTATGTGGCCTATAGCTTCTGCGGGAGACGGGGCATCGATATAGAGGAAGTCCATTAGCGTTCCCTAAATGAAAACTTTTTAGAAAATTACATGCTATGTTAGTAATTTATTGCACCATAGAATCTAAGGAACGTCGCTAGAAACTCTTCTTTCAACTTCTCAGATCCATAGGTATTAATACACTATAGGCACATTTGAGGAATTAATAAACATTTGGGCATGTTGACTATTTTATTTTTCGAATATTGTACAGGACATATTATAATACCACATTCAAACTGCAATATGCAACCACTTGGCATAGTTATACAAACTAAATATTTGTTTTTAAAACCATTCGCTGCTAATGAAATATAATGTAGAGCCAAAAAATTGTCTGGTCCTGATCACATTCCCAGCTTTATTATTAAAAAAGTGATTCATAATATTACTGAACTACTTTCAGGTCAGTGGAATATCTTTGTGGGGGATAATTGCTCCATCCAAAATAAAAATTGGGCATATTTTAGCTTCCTTGTATTTGTAATTAATTCCATAACCATAAGTAAAAATAAAGAAACCGAACCATGTCCCTATGATTCTGAAATGAGGTCAGTCGTTGTAAACCGTGAAAAATACTCTTTAACTTACACTAGGAACTACGATATGTCTAACCCTTAAAGTTAAATCCTAATAAGTTAAAGGAAGAAAGGATCCTTGTACCGACATACACCTAAAAATCGAGTTAGGGGCATAAATATATCAAAAAAAGAAGCCATAATTATTAAGAAACCATGTCCTCTGACGAGGGAAGAAACTAAACCATTTTGGATTTCAATGCAGGAAAATCCTCAATGCACTGATCTCATGGAATCATTTGAATATGCTTAATTTTTGTGTATTATTTACTGTGTCCATATATTGTTCAGATGAATACGTATTTTTTGTTCAGGTTTCATAATTTTCTTCCATACGTTTCTTCATACAATTCAATTTCCAGGTATACGTTTATATTACACGCAATTCAATATACCACAACTTTTGAAATATAAAAGATACTCTAAATTTCAGCATTTTATGTCTTTGTTCAAGGTACCTAGTTTTAGAAATTTAATTCGGAACGTAGCTTAAATCAGTCAGTATTATCAAAAAACTGATGTAAAAATGGCGGGACACCACAAGCTACTAAGCAAAACCACAGTAACTATACTCGGTTTCGGAAATAAATGAGAGTGACTCATACCTACTGCCTTGGTCTTCCACAAACAAACTTTAAACAAACCCGCTGTTTTCATCTTGGCCATTGAAACGCTGTGTGAGTCATTTCCGCTCATTTATTTCCGAAATTGAATATAGTTTAAGTGTGCGAGTTATTGCATTTTTTTGTTAACAAATTTCTTTTGCTTTACTTTGAGTAGTTAACAATTTGAGAATCCGAAATTTATTGTAGGTATATTTGACGGATAAAATTGATTTTAAACAGTGACTACGCGTTCCCCTTTATATGTATTTAGAAATTCAAGTACATTCATCACCACAGCGCAATTTATAAATTTTTTGTCACAGTATAAGTGTATAAATCTTTTCCACAAATATCTTAGTGCATGTCTGTGTCGCCTTAATGTTTTGTGAGTTGAACATTGGCACTTCTGTAACGCTAGCCTAAGTCCGCAGATCTATGATCTAATTTCCTGGGACGTTGGCATTCGACGCGTCCTTTTAGCTAGACGCGTGAATGGCATAGTATTTTAATGTGTTAAGAGTTTAAGTGATTTTCTTGGTTAAATAACGTATTATATACTTTCCGATATAATGGGATAATACAAGGAAATCATTCTGCATGTGTTGAGATTTTGGATGAATCTGCACATACCACATTAGTGGAATTAAAGAACTTTTAATCAACATATTGAGGTAAGCCATTTTGTTTTCTTGAAACCGCGTGTTCATATTTTATTTTGCATACTTTGTGTTCTCTATAGCCTGCGTTGCGTTGAACTCCCTAGAGTTCATTGAGGGACACAGCTAAGCTATCGTTTCAAAGTCGTTTTCCAGCTACTTAGTAAGTTTTACTATATATATATATATATATATATATATATATATATATATATATATATATATATATATATATATATATATATATATATATATATATATATATATATATTCATTTAACCTAACTTTTTTACTTGTAACAAGACAAGCTTACCGGTCTGTATAACAGGGCTTCATTGTCTTTCGGCGAGTGTAAGTCGCACCACCTTTTTTAACCATCTTTTTTTACATTTGCCTTTTACACCACCTCCTTTGGAACTACATTTCTTTTGAACCACCTTTGGAACCACCTTTAGGACCACCTAGCTGAAATCTCGTGCAAGACTCGCGGCATATTACAGATAGGTAAGCATAGTTTTAAGTATTGATTTGTTAGTGCTAGCGTGCAGGTTTTAAAATATAACATTATTACGAGCCGTCAGCGAACGCTTAACAAAGTATTCACCTGGTTACTCCCGCTGATTAAGCAACCTATTTAGCTAGGCAATGCCTCACTATTTTTGTATATATAGATTGCGGAAATGTCATCGTGCACTTTGATGTTTTAACCGGTTTTCTGTATAAGCTGCTTATGTATTTGCTGCGTTTCCATGTATAATACCACATTTTAGGTAAACTTTTGAATTCTTTTTTTTATGTATCACCATTTTTAAATTTCCAATTGTAAAGTAAACCTAGTAATAAGTATATTGTGTGTATTATTTTTCTTTTCCCCAAACATTACAGAAAGTACCAGAGTGTATTCGATACCCAAGATAATTTAGGGACTATCTGATTTAGTTGCGCATAGTCAGTGGCGTCCACGGTAAATAGTGACTTCGGTAATCACCAAACTTATTAATTTAATTTCAATTTTATTTTTATTAAGAGCTGAGCTAGCTTAGGCAAACTTTTATTTCTCACTTTAAATCGCTATTGAATGTACTCTATGGGGTAATATGAGATACTAAATAAAAACTCATCTTCATGAATAATACAGTAATAAAATACTAAAGTATCACTAGAACCTGTTTAATAATGTCACAAGACACCATATTTTGCAACTGCATCAATAATAGTTAAAAAAATATTTATTTCGCCACAAAACACGCATAAACTTTGAGGTCGTTTTTCTCGAAACTACGAACTCTCCGGTTATCGCGTTCATTATGGCGGCAGAATAGCTCACAGCCTGTGTAAACATTTATTCTAGAATCGTTTTATTTTATTTAATTTTTTGTGGTGTTCGAACATTTGCTGCTAAAAGTTAATTATAACAGAGCGCGCAAAAGTTTCTAATTACCTAAATAAATTAGGGTTCGGCGCATATTTCAAGTGATTTCAAGTTGATTTAATTCTCTAAAAATTACCAAAAATATTAAAAAGTGTGTATTCACATCATATCATGTTTCACAGAATCAAATATTCTCGTATATTTTAAAGACCCGGTATAATATAAGCGAGCCTCCTAATCAGAAATATTTGATCATGAAAAGAGGCACTTATTATATTATATCTTAATATATTCTAATATTATTATTCTCGTGTATTTTAAAGACCCTATATAATATAAGCGAGCATCCTAATGAAAAATCTTTCATCATGAATAGAGTCACTTATTATAATGAATTATACTAAGTGACTCTTTTCACGAGAATATTCTACATTTTCCAATATACGAAAATATTCGATACTGTGAACCATGATATGATATGAATACACTTAATCAATCACACCAAAATATTCCAAAACTAAACTTTATCTTCTAATAAATATGTCGACCTTTTGTAACCTTTACTTAATACTAGTAGAGGGAAAAGTAATACTTATCTGTCATCCGTAGGCATCTTCTGCCTACGGATATAATGTTTTATTGGTGCAGCTTTGTAGCGTATATTTTTTACATTAAGAATTATTTTATCGGAAAAAAATCGTCTTGTTATTATGGGCAAAAGTGAGGCCTTTGTAGGAAACTACACCACCCTGTAGATAAATTGGCAGGTAGCTGTGCCGCAAATATGGTAAGATTTTCTGTGGAATTTACGACATAAAAAAAATTGAGGGCCCTTGCGTTAACATGTGAATAAATTGACGGATAGTATCTAAATAACCGTTTTTCTCTGCTTCGGGTGGTTGTGAAAAGGAATTAATTCGACCGATTTTTTCATTTACATCGCGAAAACTCCGAAACCATAGCCGATCCGAAAAAAAGTCATTCCTTAGAAGTGTAGAAGTTAGAACCATATTTTTTCAACTAATAATAAGCGAGACATTTTCACATTAGGTAACAATTATTGCTGGCAGCGCGTCGAGCTGGCCCGTCTCGGAGCCTCGCGTTCTCACTCCAGAATTATGCTACCAACAACCTCCAATTCAACGCGAGCGATGCCTTAGAAGCAAGCAGGATCATGACTGAATTTAAGAAGTTAAAATTGCAACGTAATTTAACCATGGATTAAATCGGTACCCAATAATACTAGTAGTTTATATTTAATTGTTGTCGCTTTTTTCTTTGAAAATCGGAGAGATTACATTAAATAAAAGTTTCCGTCTTTGTTGCAAATTTTTAGAATTTTTTTGTCCCATTATTACCTTTGGAGTACATTAAATAGCGATTTAAAGTCGGCAATAACAAGTTTGAATAAGCTAACTCAGCTCGTAATAAAAATAAAATTCAAATTAAATTAACAAGTTCGGTGGATACCGAAGTCACTAATTTCCGTGGAAACCAATGACCATGCGCACCTAAGTTATATACTCCCCAAATTATTCTGAGTATCGAATTTACTCTGGCACTTTCTATAATGTTTGGGGTAAAGAAAAATAAGACACACAGTATACTTACTTATTACTAGGTTTACTTTACAAATTGGAAAGTTAGAAATGGTTATACAACAATAAGAATTCAAAAATTTAGCAAAAAAGTGATATTATACCTGGAAACGCAGCATAAAATACATAAACAGCTTATACAGAAAACGGTTTAAATGTCAAAGTGCACCATGACCTTTCCGCAATCAATATATATATATATATATATATATATATATATATATATATATATATATATATATATATATATATATATATATATATATATATATATATATATATATATATATATATATATATATATATATATATATATATATATATATATATATATATATATATATATATATATATATATATATATATATATATAAATGATCATTGAAATAAATCGTAAACTGCTCTGAAGATCCTCAATAAAGGTGAAAGAACTTGTACAACTTCTAAGTGGTTCGTTTCCGTATGTATGTCCAGATATACGTAAGTGTGTCTTCCTTCTTATTCGTCTATTTGTTTATTTCTCTATGTAATGAAATGCTACAAACCCAAGATTACTTTTCACAAAACAAATATGAATAGCAAAGAATTTCAAAGCCAATATATATATATATATATATATATATATATATATATATATATATATATATATATATATATATATATATATATATATATATATATATAAATAGTGAGGCAATGCCTACCTAAATAGGTTGATTAAACCGCGGGAATAACCTATACACACTTTGTCAAACGTTAGCTGAGGGCTCGTAATAATTTTATATTCTTAAGCGTACACACTAATAATATCAAATCAATCAAATAGGGTGTGTCCCCTTTTAAACTATACTTAAAATTAGGCTTATCGGTGATATGCAATGAGTCTCCCAGTAAGATGGATCTCTCCTGTAATTCTACGCAGGTACAGGGGTCGATAGACTTCAGCAAGGTGGTCCTAAAGATGGTTCCAAAGGTGGTATAAAGGGGGTGTGACTTACAATCGCCGAAAGACAAAAAACCCTGTAACACAGACCAATAAGCTTGTCTCGTTACAAGTAAAAAAAGTTAAGTTAAGTGAATATATATCAGGTAAAACTTACTAAGTAGTAGGAAAACGGATAGCTTAGTTGTGTCCCTCAATAAACTCTAGAGAGTTATACGCAACGCAGGCTCTAGAGAACACAAAGTAGGCAAAATAATATATGAACACGCGGTTTCAAGAAAACAAAATTGCTTACATCAATGTGTTGATTAAAAGTTATTTGATCCCACTAATGTGGTATGTGCAGATTCATTCAAAATCTCAACACGTGAACAATGATTTCCTTGTATTATCCCATTATATCGGAATGTACATAATACGTTATTTAAACAAGAAAATCACTAACTTAAACTCTTAACACATTGTAAAACTAGTATATGCCATTCACGCGGCTAGCTAAAAAAGGAAGCCACGAGACCAACGCCCAAGGAAATTAGATCATAGATCTGCGGACCTAGGCTAACGTCCCAGAACTACCAATGTTCAACTCACAAAACAATAAAGCGACACAGATGTGCACTTAGATATTTGTGGTAAATCTATGACAAAGAATCTATTAGATGTGCTGTGGCAGTATAGATGTCATCGACGAATGAAAGCAATGTGCCGACCTGAATTTCTAAACACATGCTAAAGGGAACACGTAGTCACTGGTTAAAGTCACACAAATTTGGCTTCAGCCAAATTTGTGTTTGAAAATGAGCCCTTAAGCAATTTTGAAAGACTGTCTTCAGTTGAGGGAGCTTGTTAATTGTCCACACAGGACCAACTTGGCACGTAAATCGTTAATTGAGTTTACGTTAAACTTTGTACCGTACATATTAATGACGAACTTTTGCAACTGCTGAAACTGTTCGTGGCCGAAAATACCAGTGCCTAACTCATCCATAAGATCAAAAGGAGAAAGGTACGCTTTTCAGCACAATTTCTATCTAGATGTTGGCAGGAATGTTGATTACAACAGCATATTTAGATACGAACTTTCAACATATCCTCTAGCACTATCAGCCAATGGAAAGTTGTCGACCCCGACAAATAAAAGTAGTGTAGGTTATATTCTTCAACAGTATACAACATAACTGAAAGCGTTACCCTCTACAGTGGAAAACCTGTCATATATTTGATGCAATGTCCTTGGTGCAAAGTTTGGGGAAGCCTGCAACTATCAGAACATTTGATTAGTACGGAAATGTCCTTAATTCCTTGGTTCTTCGTAATAAATATGACGCCTCTAGGAATGATGTAGTATTTGACGACTACACCAATAGGTCAATAAAAAATTACGTCTGAAGCGAAAAGGCACCACGAATGCGACGATAAATAAAATTATAGGTGCACCAGAAACATCCATACTTCAGCAGTAGCACCTTTTTATTTAATCCATCCAGTTTTCCATTGTTGATGTTCGAAGAAAAAAGCGACAGTGAATAAATATAAACTACTAGCCTTATTGGGTACCGATTTGTGTATTTTTTGGGCCTTTTAATCATTTGTTAAATTACGTTGCAATTTTAACTTCTTAAATTCATTCATGATTCTGCTTCTAAGGTATCGCTCGCGATGAAGCGGGGGTTGTTGGCAGCTTAATTCTGGAGCGGGGACGCGAGACTGTGGCGGGCCACCTCGACGCGCTGCCAGCAATAATTGTTACCTTTCCGGTAAAATGAAAATATCTAGTTTATTATTAGTCGAAAAAATATGATTCTAACTTCATTGCACTTCTAAGATATCAGGCATCATTTTATAAAGAATCACTTTTTTTCGTATCGCCTGTAGTTTCGGAGTTTTCGCAATGTAAATGAAAAAAGCGATCGAATTAATTCCTTTTTAAAACGGCCCCAAGCAGAGAAAACAGATTATTTAGGTACCATCCGTCCATTTATTCACATGTTAACGCAAGGGCCCTTCAATTTTTTTATGTCAAAAATTCCACAGAAAACCTAACAATATTTGCGGCACAGCTACATGACCGATTCTCTACAGGGTGGTATAGTTTTCTACAAAGGGCTTATATCTGCCCTTAATAATAAGACGATTTTTTTACAACTGAATTCTTAATGTAAAAAATATACGCTACAAGGCTGCATCAGTAAAACATTGTAAAGAGACTTTGCTACCAAGCCACCCGTAATAAATAGAATGGTTTGAAGAAAAGTACTCAAGTAACTAGGAATAATGCACAAAGGGTCTACTGATAAGTAAGTGCTGTAGTGGAGGTGAACCACTACACTTCGACCTTATACATACAAACATACATACATAGCACAGTAAATAAAAATGGTTAATTGTTGTAAATTAACACAGTTTATAAGTTAGTACTGGTTGGAATGGGAGTAAGTATTTCTTAAATGTTAATTCAAAAATATAATAAACATTGGTCAGCGGATTTAATATAAAATAATTGTTTTGCCGTCTTTGGTAAACCAGATGGTTGACACGAAAATTTCGTACACTAAATAAATCTGATAGAGATTTGGTCCCTAATAATTCATCGTGCGTGGTGGTTCTTAACCCCGGACACATTAAATAGTAAAATTCATAATCTAAAATGTAAATGTCAGAATAACAAGATAATTATTTCTACCCGGAAATAATTCAGCGCAAGGTTGCGGGAAACATTAATTAGTAAAATATTAAAATTAGCGTGTGATAAGAAGGATCAACTAAATATTCTCGAGCCTGGCTTTGTTAGGAAAATCTACTCTATTAGTAGGGACTTTTTCCGAATATAAATGTTATGCTACGGTTAGAACCGGAAAAAGCGCCTTATTACAAAGAAGGTATAAACCTGTCTCAAATTGAAATGTCATATAGTCGATGTCTTACGGCGCGGCGGTACAAACTCGGTTAGTTGGGATTTTGAAAGGAGAATTTAGCAAAGCACGAAAGCTCTCTGAGAGAGTGGAATAAAGACGATAAGAGTTGCTTCCTGAGTGCATTGTGGAAGTGTCAAACGCAACACAAGGGGCTGAATCGAAACAAAAATAGATAATAGTTCGACATGCAGCATGATAATTAATAGTCTAAGATTCGGTTACTTATTCTTACAGATATTTGTTTTTTTTAAGTATACTGAATTATTAATGAATGATTACTGATAATATATTAATGAAAAAATAGCCGCAACTATCTTTAATTAATTATGTTATAATTCAATTATTTTAAAGGTTTCCATGTATTTTTTAAAGCAAATTTTCCGTCATTTGAAAAAAAAATGTGAATAATATAAAAAAAAATGATTGCGAGCTTCCAGTCAGCGGCACCCTCATTTTTGGTCAACGTGTTTCCAAGAAAATTTTATACCAAATTGAAGTATTATTTTTTGCTGTACATGATAATACATGATTGCCTATAAACAAATGGTTGCAAGCAGTGGTTGCCATGATGTTAATTCATTACTCTTGCTCTCGATGTGGGCGCCGTGCATCGTGTTGTAAATAAATGAGGAGTGAAGAAGTTGACACAAATTTTATATTTCTCAAATATTTTGCTGTTTTTATTATTGTTTTTTGAAAACAAAGACTTATTTTTTTGTGCTAGTGAAACACTAATAGGTGTGTCCATAAAAAAATATTATACATTAAAAGTAGTGAGGAATGAAGCTTTTGACCTAATAATAGCAATATTAGAACTGTGCCTGAAAAAAGTCAATCCGAACCACAACAGCGTCCGTAGAAAGTGCTTGCTTTATTTGAATCCGATAAACGTGTTATCATTGGTTTGACGTCTACATGCTTGCTAGGTCTGTACTCTGTACTCCGTACTGTACAGCGTTAGGTTTATTCCGTGACGTTCTCGTTAGAACGAAGTCTGCATATTATTCACAGTATTATCTAGTAGTACCTTTATTATTTAGAACGTCAAATATAGTTTGCTTATTGCTTGTTGTCAAATATGGGGAGGGTTTCCAGAAAGAAGATTCACATAATTTGCCGAACGTAGACGTGATTATGGTATCCGATTTTCTTGCGTCAAATACCGACTTCAACCAGCCCCAATCCAGTGGTGTGAAAGCTAGTCGGCATAATAACTATTAGCAATAACAATAACTATCGACACAAATAACCGGCCTGTCCTAGTTCATAATAGTCACTTACCTTACTCACCGTAAACTGACCTTACTATAGCATCCAGTCTGACGCATACAGCTGGCATGTGATGTTATTAGCCTAGTCTCGCTCGCGGGAGCATTTTTCTAGCCTCGCTACGTTGGGGTAATTGCTATTACGAATAACGCAGAAAGTAAAGTAAATTAAAAACTATTATTTTTTTTATTTTATATGGGTTTATAATATCCATAGATCTATAATTTTCAGTTGAAAGCAAAATTTTGTGGACAGATCTATTGAATTCATACAGATCTATTCATCGTTAATGAATATAGAGGAAAATATAATGTATATTTTTGCAATAAAAAGAATTCCTATAGTCGTAATAATTTTTTAGTATCATTACTATGAAACGCATATTTTATTGTCCTGATTGACCAATATTCATAAATTGCTTTTCTCAGTCGTTGCAGCTGATATACGAACATTATATACAAAAGAAAATTCAGTAGCCTCTGAAACAAATAAAAAAATTACTGTCCATTAGCATTGAGAGAACAGATAAAAGGACGATATTCTTTTATTCAATTTAATCCTCGATTATTCAATATTCGATTTTTTTTTCATAAAACATGATTCCTTTATTTCATGGGAAAAATTTTCATTATACACAAAAATCATTGCGTCACAGGTATAAAATTAATGTAATTATCATGTACAGCAAAAATGTAACTTGTAAAAACTTGAATATAAAATTTTCTTGTAAAAACGATTACCGTAAATAATTAACAAAAACATACCTGTTTAAACCTGGCAATATTTTTTTTTTATATTATCACATCAATTTATTTCTAGTGATGTTAAATCATTACAACAATTAACTACTATATAATTAATTAAAGGTAGCTATTGGGAATAATTTTTGATACGGTTATATAACATAACTTACATAATATTATATTACGTAAGATATTAAGTAATATAATACAATGTCGTAAGATATTTAGCAATATATTACTATAGTAAGAAGATATTACTATAGTAAGAAGATATTACTATAGTTCTTTGATTTTTTTTGTATTACCTACCTATGTGTAATTTGAATTAACCTAGTGAATTATTTATTTATTTTTAATTTTTATTAAAGTATACCATTCAACAGAGCTAAATACCAGAATGGGAACAAAAATAACAAGAAGTTTACAATAATATAACAAAACAATGAAAATAATTAACATAATCAACACAAAACACAAAGGAATAATAAAATATAAAAGAAAATTACTCTTTGACTACAATTACAATAATTATACAAGGTAGAGGAAATAAGTACAATAAGTAGAGGAAATGTATATTAATAAAGGTATCAATAAATTAAAAAAATGAAACTAACTAAAATAAAATGAAGCCAACATTGAAAATAAAGGCAGAGTTACAAATTATTTTTTTTATAATATGTATTATGTATAATATGTATTTTGTATATAATATGAATATGTAAGTTAAGCATGCTTAGAATTTCAGTACAGTTAATATGATTGTGAAGCATTTTATAAAGAAAAATTATGCAATTAATGCTACGTCTTTTTATTAATGTCAAGAAGTTGGGACTGGGGAAAATCAAATGGTGGATATACACCATCTAAACGAAAGGCTGCGAGTTTAAGAAAACTGCGCTGGACTCTCTCAAGGTTGTCAATATAAGTGGAATAATTAAGAGACCATATAATTGAGGCATATATTCAGCTTTAGAGCGAACTAGAGAAATATAGAGCGTTCTAAGGCAAGTTTAATTTGTTACATTACGCTTATTATTAATTTCCTAATAACATATCCAAGAGTTTTATACGCATTACGCATTGGCCAACTTATTTTTTTATCGAATGTAACACCAAGGTCACAAAAAATCTGAGGTCTAGAAAGAGTCATGTTAGCAATAGAACAGTTAAATTTAGGGTATCAGCTTTGTAGAAAAGAACATGACATTACATTTATCTGAATTCTAGTGTAGATTATTTAGTCTGCACCATTCATGAATAATATTAAAAATCTGCTGCAAATGTTCGCAGTCCTGTAAATTTGAAACTCTAGTAAAAATCTTTAAATCATTGGCATATAGTAGGTATTTAAATGTTAATCGACTAACTATGGCATTGATAAATAGCGTAAATAAAAGAGTTCCTAGAATTGAGCCTTGTGGAACACTATATGTTGCCAATACCTCGCTTGATCTATAACCACGGTACACTACACATTGAACTCTATGAAAAAATATTATTTCAGATACTAACATTACAAAATATTTTGCGAAATTGTTAATAATTACAATAGGTCTATAATTGCATATATTTGTCTCTTCGCCCTTTTTATGTATTGGGATTATTTTCGATGTCTTTCATATAAAGTATATAGAAATGTTACTTCGTTTGCGAGGATCATAGAAAAAACTGGAAAGGCTGCATTTTTACTCTCATCATCTTATCTCTAATTTTCGCCCTCTAATTTAATAGCATTCCACGGTTTTTTCTTCTTAAATGATCCATGTACCTTATGCCATTTATCATTGATTTAGATCTGTTGGTTTTTCATGCAGCCACCTCGAGCCTCCAGAGAAAGTTATTACTTTTCCTAGACCTATAGTTCATTTACCTGTTTGCTGGGACCATTTTTAACAGAACATTTTATCCAGAAGACCATTTGCAGAAAATGTATTAAACTCAATTCCATGGAAGTTGACCATAGATGGCCACACTGGCCAGTCATCTCTTGTAACCAAATCAACTGCAGTATTCAGGTCAGTATAGAAGAGGTCCCAGGTCATTATTCACTATATGATGTATTTGGTAAAAACTGCTACATCACGTTCCAAAATGCTTCGTTACATCAGAACTGGCGGATGAAACGAATCATCATAATTTCTCATCGACATTTTGTTTTTTGAACTGATTACATGGGGCTGTGTATAGTTCCTATATCAACTTTCGATAACTAGCAAAATCGTTACAATTACCTGATATTTAAAATCTTCGGCAATATTAATTAAATGCCAATTTTCGTTGTGTCTTGTAGTTTCCATATGATCTAGGAAACCTGTTTAGTTTAATTATCGTCGCAAATGTTTCGCATTACGTTCGGGATACGCCATAGCGACAAACGTCCGGCGCGATAAAGCTCACTTACAAACTCGCTTACATCTGTTTGCTGTTCCGGTTGGGTTTGCAAATAAATAAGACACGAGTCACGACCCTAGAATTAAATGCCACGTCAGCATCGATAGAGAAATAAAGCCTTTGTGGAAATTCAATTGATATACTTAACAGGGAATACTGGTGCCAATCCGCGTCTCTCAAAACCTTCGATTTAAATAAAGACCGACTCCCTACAATTATTAGAGCTTTATATTCAAAATTCAGGTAATCGTTCTTTTAATGCTTCCACGGCTCCGTTCTGGCCTTTGATTTTTTTTAAATATAAAAACCATAGACTAATTTCAACCTTAATTTAACATATATGTATGAGATATTTTACAGATATCTATGGATTTTCTAAATCCATCAGAAAATTCCATTAGAATAATGAAAAAAAAAGTGCTTGAAAAACAAAACCTATTACTTCCGGATAAAGCAAGTTGTAAAATATCTTGTTACTCCCAAAATTTCATCAGTATACTTTATATTTCGTCACCAAATTTCTAATTTTCAGTGATACATATGAAACACAATGTAACACATATGTAACGTAAAACAGTAATACCTCAATAATTTCAGATACCTCAATAATTTCAAACCTCTCAGTTTCGGAAAAAATGAGAGTGACTCACACAGCATTTCAATGGCCAAGATGAAGATAGCGGGTTTGTTTGACCTGTGGAAGACGAAGACAGCGGATATGAGTCACTTTCATTTATTTCAAGAACCAAGTAAATGTACTTATAAATCCTATGTGCCAGTGCCATCCTTCAGTGCCTCTGAAATAGAGACAGATTATATAATATAAAATACCTGCGAAAACAATATTTCACATTATGCATGCACCGCTATTTTAAGGCTCACGAAAATGTGGACAAAATTAAATAATAATGACTAAAAGATGAGAACTTTTTTATCACGTTGGTAAATTTATGAAGTTAGTGAGCTAGCTTCGCCTGAAAATGTAATTCATCTCGTACCAATATAATATATATATATATATATATATATATATATATATATATATATATATATATATATATATATATATATATATATATATATATATATATATATATATATATATATTAGCTTTGAAATTCTTTGCTATTCATATTTGTTTTGTGAAAAGTAATCTTGGGTTTGTAGCATTTCATTACATAGAAATAAGCAAATAGACGAATAAGAAGGAAAACACACTTACCAGTGCTATATCTGGACATACATACGGAAACGAACCACTATATACACGAAAACGAACCACTTAGAAGTTGTACAAGTTCTTTCACCTTTCTTGAGGATCTTCAGAGCAGTATACGATTTATTTCATTGATCATTTATTACTTGAATTTAAATATATATATATATATATATATATATATATATATATATATATATATATATATATATATATATATATATATATATATATATATATATATATATATATATTTTCGAAGAAACAATTAATACATACAACCAACAAATGATTTTAGTTTTGACTAAGCAAGCAATTTCTGTATCACTCCCTCTTTGAATGCTTCAGAACTCTATTGTATATATAATTCAATATTTTCCCGCATATAGTTGGAAAAAGTAGTTGTTTTTCAATAGGTTCAACAAGATTTTATGCATTTTAAAGTTTAACATCTTCTGGATAACTGTATGCCTAATGCTTTTATATATAATATGTTCAAATAGAACAAATATAAATAGTAGACTAGGTTTCTGTATTCTAAGAATTTGAGTTCCGTCAAAAACTAATGTCATGAAACGTCACTGCAAGTGTTGGAGTATTAATATTTTAAATCCAAGTATAAATGATCAATGAAATAAATCGTATACTGCTCTGAAGATCCTCAAGAAAGGTGAAAGAACTTGTACAACTTCTAAGTGGTTCGTTTTCGTGTGTATAGTGTTTCATTTCCGTATGTGTGTCCAGATATAGCACTAGTAAGTATGTTTTCCTTCTTATTCGTCTATTTGCTTATTTCTATGTAATGAAATGCTACAAACCCAAGATTACTTTTCACAAAACAAATATGAATAGCAAAGAATTTCAAAGCTAATATATATATATATATATATATATATATATATATATATATATATATATATATATATATATATATATATATATATATATATATATATATATATATATATATATATATATATATATTATATATATATATATATATATATATATATATATATATATATATATATATATATATATATATACATATATACATATATATATATATATATATATATATATATATATATATATATATATATATATATATATATATATACATATATATATATATATATATATATATATATATATATATATATATATATATATATATATATATATATATATATATATATATATATACATATATACATATATATATATATATATATATATATATATATATATATATATATATATATATATATATATATATATATATATAGTGTGATAAACATAACTTAATTCAAAGTAATGAAAATTAAAAAAATGCAATTAATAGGAGAATAGGATTGGTTGTCAAATGGTTTCAACAAACAGGAAACAACTAAAAAATTTTTAAATAAAAATTGTATTGAAGTAAAAAAAAGTGAGTTAGAAATTGCATCAATTCATAGTGGATGTGTAAATAATTAGTAATTTAATCTATAACTTGTGCATTGAGGATAGCTTTTAGGCAGTTTCCTAAATAGTAACATCCATATCTTCATATTAAACGTCATTTAAATAGTAATCTAAATTAGTGAATTGAAATAAAGCATGAGAAACCACCGATAACAGCTGATAGTAGTGTCCCGCAAAGTCACGCCAAAATTTTAATCTAGCCTTCAGAGAGTACCGCTAGATGTCTACAACTCCAATGCTGTAGTGCGTAATTTTGTCGCTTATTGGTTTAACATATTATAAGGGTAATAAAATATCAATAGTAATACGTCGCTTTTCATCAACTTTCTAAATATTGCATATATACTGTTACGTTTCTCGTAACTTCTTGAGCTAGGGTTAGTTTTAATAAAACCACATTCTCTCACTACAACTAACTTATTTATTTATTCATACTATTACTGTGACACCTTTGAGGAACACCTATCACTATTTAACAAATTAATATTACTTACATTATTCCTTTCACTAAATCTACCCCCATGGCTTCAGGAGACGTGTCAACTTGTCTATCACAATTCTGCAAACCAACTAACTCTTCCCAGCTTGCTATCTGATAAAAGCAAGTCAAGCAGATTCACCATTCAATAAGTTCAATGTTTTCTACTTCCTTTAAAGTTCCAATCGAAATATCTTTACTCAGCAAATAAACTGTACTTACTATCTAATACCAATAAATGATATAAGATACCTTACATCCTTTATAGCATCCGAAATTTATTCATTATTAACATGGAACTTATTTGACTTTGTAAAATTTATAATTATTATGCATTAATTTACTATACAGTGTGTTTTCTAATTTGTTGCAAAATATGTTTATTTTTATATTTAGTTATATTTGTGACAATAATATAAGGCATATTGTATGTGGAAGGATTTTATATGTCATATATTTTAATTTTAAGCTATAGTAGGATACCGCAGGCTAGTTTAAGGTTTATAAAAGTTGATACAATATAATATTTCTATTTAAAAAATTTTTGTCCCATTCCATGAGAACTAATCGTTCCTCTTGAACGCCAAATTCTTTTTAAGTATTCGTCCCATTCCATGAGAACTAATCGTTTTCCTCTTGAACCCCAAATTCATCAAGTATTTGCCATATATCATATTTTTAGATTAAATTTTGAAAATTGATTTTCGAGTTTCAATTAAGATATTAAAATTTTAATAAAATAAATTTAAATGAATCAGATCAGTTTGAACCTCCTCTGAGGTGAGTAATTTTCATGCTCTAATATATTTTTATAAAAATCAATGTAGAATTGTTAAAAGAAAGGTACAACTGTTTCTCTCCATATCTGTATAAATCCCAATATTTCAAAATTATTGTTCGCAAGAACTGGCGCCCATTTTAAGGAGAGTCTTCAGGACTGTAAGCAATTAAAAGTAAGTATCTACAAACCAAATTTTTAATAATTAAAATTATATCCAAATAAATAACATCTTTACTGTATATTGCAAAATTATTATTTGTAATAAATAGTTTCATTCAAAGGCACGAAAGACGGAGCATAGATAGTGCATCAGGCATGTGATTGTAAGCAACTACAAATTATTATCAAAGTCACTGATACACAATGTTCGTTTACACGTGCTCATTTATCTCCCCAAAGGCCAAGTTAACTAAATGTTAATCCATGGTATAGGCAGGCGTTTATCTGACTAAAGGCTACATGAATTCCACACGGAGACAAGTTCAGATTTGATTGTAATCTTAAGAGGATTTTGTTTGTTTCGGTCGCCAAGCTTTATATTTTAATGAAGTAACATTAGTTGGGCGTATACCAACTGTCATAGATATACATTTATCACCGAGATAATCAGTTTACGCACAATTTTTAAAAATATACTTACATAAAATATTTATATTACAGACAGCTAAGTTCTTTAAAGCGGAATTAACGAGCTACCAACTTCCTTATTTAAATAATACGTCTGTTTGATAAGAAAGACACTGTATTACATAATAAATAACAGCTTAATGGTTCATGTATCCCCTTGTGACCGTTAAAATTGCCGAAGTAATTTCTCTTTATAAAAAAGGAGACATAAGTAAAATTGAGAACTATTATAGACCGATATAGTTACTATATAGTTATAATATAGTTACTATATAATTATAATATAGTTTGAATCACCTGAAAACATAATTGGGGGTATTTATCACCCATTATTTATAGGTATACCTTTGGCCACACGCAGGGCAATTTGGTTTCAAAATGAGGGTTGCTTGTCCAGCTCATTACGCAGGAAGAGTAAGACCTTATTTAGACCAAACTTATCCACATAGATGAATGTCCGTCTTGGTTCCATATTCTGACCTTCCCGGTCTCCGGATTTAAAACCACTAGTTTTTTACTGGGTTTTTTTTACTTACATAAAAGAGAAGGTCAATGTAAAACCAATAAATAATATAAATCATTTGAGACACCGTATTAATGAAGCCATACTACAAATGTCACAGCAAGTGCAAGACTTCGACTTGCATTCGACTTCATGGCAGGCAATTTGGTCATATTCTTTGATTTTAATTTCTTTTGTTTTTAATAGATAACTCGCTTTAATGTAACTAGTGTTTTTATTTGAATTCGTTATTATTGAAATAATTTCATAATGAGTTCCTTTTGCAGTAAAATGGCAATATATTTTTTTCTAAAGCAAAAAATTACAAAATATTATATCATTTTAAAAACTACACTAAATGAACAATTTTTTAAAATAACTTGCCAGGTTAGCTTTTCTAATTTTTTTACAGAATGACGAATTTAAATTAACTACTAAGAAACATACACTTGAATGGGGCAAAAGTGTTTCTTTTTTGCAAATGTGTGGAATTAATAGTTCTATTTCGGACTATGATCAATAGCCAACTCAGGGTTGCGTAACAAAAATTAGAATGTTAAAATATGGAATTTTTTAGCTGTAGGCTTCGAAAAACTGATTATTTTTACTATACAAAATTAACAATTATCTTTAAGAGATTCAAATTACGTGGCTACCATTGTGAGTGACATAGAGTCTTCTTCTCGCTGTTTGTTTATAGGGAAGGAAGTCTGGTTTTTTAAAACAAAAACAGTTATGCCTGGTTACCTTCCCCTAGTTCGGTAACAACACTGACACTCATCTGCCAATAACATGATTTTATGATTTATGATTTTAACTCTTATGCAACAGGTAATGTATAAACTTTCCCATTACACATATTTTTAATCTTTGCACAGTTTTGTTTACTTTATAAGTCTTGTGCACTCGTACCTCCATTTTGAACCACCCCTGTGACCGTATTCTGGGTCGTAGCTAAATACGTCATTTACTCTCATTACCCCGCATCCGCATCATGTTTGTATCGCAATATTTCTAAATTAGACATACTTTATTATATTTCTATGTTAGATAAATCATTATGTGATATGTCGAAGCTATTTATATGCTTTTTTTCAATTTTCGTACTAATTTTAATTAAGTTATTACTAAAACATTGTAGCCAATCACCGTGTACTTTACAATCACATGCCTGATGCACTATCTATGCTCCGTCTTTCGTGCCTTTGAATGAAACTATTTATTACAAATAATAATTTTGCAATATACAGTAAAGATGTTATTTATTTGGATATAATTTTAATTATTAAAAATTTGGTTTGTAGATACTTACTTTTAATTGCTTACAGTCCTGAAGACTCTCCTTAAAATGGGCGCCAGTTCTTGCGAACAATAATTTTGAAATATTGGGATTTATACAGATATGGAGAGAAACAGTTGTACCTTTCTTTTAACAATTCTACATTGATTTTTATAAAAATATATTAGAGCATGAAAATTACTCACCTCAGAGGAGGTTCAAACTGATCTGATTCATTTAAATTTATTTTATTAAAATTTTAATATCTTAATTGAAACTCGAAAATCAATTTTCAAAATTTAATCTAAAAATATGATATATGGCAAATACTTGATGAATTTGGGGTTCAAGAGGAAAACGATTAGTTCTCATGGAATGGGACGAATACTTAAAAAGAATTTGGCGTTCAAGAGGAACGATTAGTTCTCATGGAATGGGACAAAAATTTTTTAAATAGAAATATTATATTGTATCAACTTTTATAAACCTTAAACTAGCCTGCGGTATCCTACTATAGCTTAAAATTAAAATATATGACATATAAAATCCTTCCACATACAATATGCCTTATATTATTGTCACAAATATAACTAAATATAAAAATAAACATATTTTGCAACAAATTAGAAAACACACTGTATAGTAAATTAATGCATAATAATTATAAATTTTACAAAGTCAAATAAGTTCCATGTTAATAATGAATAAATTTCGGATGCTATAAAGGATGTAAGGTATCTTATATCATTTATTGGTATTAGATAGTAAGTACAGTTTATTTGCTGAGTAAAGATATTTCGATTGGAACTTTAAAGGAAGTAGAAAACATTGAACTTATTGAATGGTGAATCTGCTTGACTTGCTTTTATCAGATAGCAAGCTGGGAAGAGTTAGTTGGTTTGCAGAATTGTGATAGACAAGTTGACACGTCTCCTGAAGCCATGGGGGTAGATTTAGTGAAAGGAATAATGTAAGTAATATTAATTTGTTAAATAGTGATAGGTGTTCCTCAAAGGTGTCACAGTAATAGTATGAATAAATAAATAAGTTAGTTGTAGTGAGAGAATGTGGTTTTATTAAAACTAACCCTAGCTCAAGAAGTTACGAGAAACGTAACAGTATATATGCAATATTTAGAAAGTTGATGAAAAGCGACGTATTACTATTGATATTTTATTACCCTTATAATATGTTAAACCAATAAGCGACAAAATTACGCACTACAGCATTGGAGTTGTAGACATCTAGCGGTACTCTCTGAAGGCTAGATTAAAATTTTGGCGTGACTTTGCGGGACACTACTATCAGCTGTTATCGGTGGTTTCTCATGCTTTATTTCAATTCACTAATTTAGATTACTATTTAAATGACGTTTAATATGAAGATATGGATGTTACTATTTAGGAAACTGCCTAAAAGCTATCCTCAATGCACAAGTTATAGATTAAATTACTAATTATTTACACATCCACTATGAATTGATGCAATTTCTAACTCACTTTTTTTTACTTCAATACAATTTTTATTTAAAAATTTTTTAGTTGTTTCCTGTTTGTTGAAACCATTTGACAACCAATCCTATTCTCCTATTAATTGCATTTTTTTAATTTTCATTACTTTGAATTAAGTTATGTTTATCACACTATATATATATATATATATATATATATATATATATATATATATAGTGTGATAAACATAACTTAATTCAAAGTAATGAAAATTAAAAAAATGCAATTAATAGGAGAATAGGATTGGTTGTCAAATGGTTTCAACAAACAGGAAACAACTAAAAAATTTTTAAATAAAAATTGTATTGAAGTAAAAAAAAGTGAGTTAGAAATTGCATCAATTCATAGTGGATGTGTAAATAATTAGTAATTTAATCTATAACTTGTGCATTGAGGATAGCTTTTAGGCAGTTTCCTAAATAGTAACATCCATATCTTCATATTAAACGTCATTTAAATAGTAATCTAAATTAGTGAATTGAAATAAAGCATGAGAAACCACCGATAACAGCTGATAGTAGTGTCCCGCAAAGTCACGCCAAAATTTTAATCTAGCCTTCAGAGAGTACCGCTAGATGTCTACAACTCCAATGCTGTAGTGCGTAATTTTGTCGCTTATTGGTTTAACATATTATAAGGGTAATAAAATATCAATAGTAATACGTCGCTTTTCATCAACTTTCTAAATATTGCATATATACTGTTACGTTTCTCGTAACTTCTTGAGCTAGGGTTAGTTTTAATAAAACCACATTCTCTCACTACAACTAACTTATTTATTTATTCATACTATTACTGTGACACCTTTGAGGAACACCTATCACTATTTAACAAATTAATATTACTTACATTATTCCTTTCACTAAATCTACCCCCATGGCTTCAGGAGACGTGTCAACTTGTCTATCACAATTCTGCAAACCAACTAACTCTTCCCAGCTTGCTATCTGATAAAAGCAAGTCAAGCAGATTCACCATTCAATAAGTTCAATGTTTTCTACTTCCTTTAAAGTTCCAATCGAAATATCTTTACTCAGCAAATAAACTGTACTTACTATCTAATACCAATAAATGATATAAGATACCTTACATCCTTTATAGCATCCGAAATTTATTCATTATTAACATGGAACTTATTTGACTTTGTAAAATTTATAATTATTATGCATTAATTTACTATACAGTGTGTTTTCTAATTTGTTGCAAAATATGTTTATTTTTATATTTAGTTATATTTGTGACAATAATATAAGGCATATTGTATGTGGAAGGATTTTATATGTCATATATTTTAATTTTAAGCTATAGTAGGATACCGCAGGCTAGTTTAAGGTTTATAAAAGTTGATACAATATAATATTTCTATTTAAAAAATTTTTGTCCCATTCCATGAGAACTAATCGTTCCTCTTGAACGCCAAATTCTTTTTAAGTATTCGTCCCATTCCATGAGAACTAATCGTTTTCCTCTTGAACCCCAAATTCATCAAGTATTTGCCATATATCATATTTTTAGATTAAATTTTGAAAATTGATTTTCGAGTTTCAATTAAGATATTAAAATTTTAATAAAATAAATTTAAATGAATCAGATCAGTTTGAACCTCCTCTGAGTTGAGTAATTTTCATGCTCTAATATATTTTTATAAAAATCAATGTAGAATTGTTAAAAGAAAGGTACAACTGTTTCTCTCCATATCTGTATAAATCCCAATATTTCAAAATTATTGTTCGCAAGAACTGGCGCCCATTTTAAGGAGAGTCTTCAGGACTGTAAGCAATTAAAAGTAAGTATCTACAAACCAAATTTTTAATAATTAAAATTATATCCAAATAAATAACATCTTTACTGTATATTGCAAAATTATTATTTGTAATAAATAGTTTCATTCAAAGGCACGAAAGACGGAGCATAGATAGTGCATCAGGCATGTGATTGTAAAGTACACGGTGATTGGCTACAATGTTTTAGTAATAACTTAATTAAAATTAGTACGAAAATTGAAAAAAAGCATATAAATAGCTTCGACATATCACATAATGATTTATCTAACATAGAAATATAATAAAGTATGTCTAATTTAGAAATATTGCGATACAAACATGATGCGGATGCGGGGTAATGAGAGTAAATGACGTATTTAGCTACGACCCAGAATACGGTCACAGGGGTGGTTCAAAATGGAGGTACGAGTGCACAAGACTTATAAAGTAAACAAAACTGTGCAAAGATTAAAAATATGTGTAATGGGAAAGTTTATACATTACCTGTTGCATAAGAGTTAAAATCATAAATCATAAAATCATGTTATTGGCAGATGAGTGTCAGTGTTGTTACCGAACTAGGGGAAGGTAACCAGGCATAACTGTTTTTGTTTTAAAAAACCAGACTTCCTTCCCTATAAACAAACAGCGAGAAGAAGACTCTATGTCACTCACAATGGTAGCCACGTAATTTGAATCTCTTAAAGATAATTGTTAATTTTGTATAGTAAAAATAATCAGTTTTTCGAAGCCTACAGCTAAAAAATTCCATATTTTAACATTCTAATTTTTGTTACGCAACCCTGAGTTGGCTATTGATCATAGTCCGAAATAGAACTATTAATTCCACACATTTGCAAAAAAGAAACACTTTTGCCCCATTCAAGTGTATGTTTCTTAGTAGTTAATTTAAATTCGTCATTCTGTAAAAAAATTAGAAAAGCTAACCTGGCAAGTTATTTTAAAAAATTGTTCATTTAGTGTAGTTTTTAAAATGATATAATATTTTGTAATTTTTTGCTTTAGAAAAAAATATATTGCCATTTTACTGCAAAAGGAACTCATTATGAAATTATTTCAATAATAACGAATTCAAATAAAAACACTAGTTACATTAAAGCGAGTTATCTATTAAAAACAAAAGAAATTAAAATCAAAGAATATGACCAAATTGCCTGCCATGAAGTCGAATGCAAGTCGAAGTCTTGCACTTGCTGTGACATTTGTAGTATGGCTTCATTAATACGGTGTCTCAAATGATTTATATTATTTATTGGTTTTACATTGACCTTCTCTTTTATGTAAGTAAAAAAAACCCAGTAAAAAACTAGTGGTTTTAAATCCGGAGACCGGGAAGGTCAGAATATGGAACCAAGACGGACATTCATCTATGTGGATAAGTTTGGTCTAAATAAGGTCTTACTCTTCCTGCGTAATGAGCTGGACAAGCAACCCTCATTTTGAAACCAAATTGCCCTGCGTGTGGCCAAAGGTATACCTATAAATAATGGGTGATAAATACCCCCAATTATGTTTTCAGGTGATTCAAACTATATTATAATTATATAGTAACTATATTATAACTATATAGTAACTATATCGGTCTATAATAGTTCTCAATTTTACTTATGTCTCCTTTTTTATAAAGAGAAATTACTTCGGCAATTTTAACGGTCACAAGGGGATACATGAACCATTAAGCTGTTATTTATTATGTAATACAGTGTCTTTCTTATCAAACAGACGTATTATTTAAATAAGGAAGTTGGTAGCTCGTTAATTCCGCTTTAAAGAACTTAGCTGTCTGTAATATAAATATTTTATGTAAGTATATTTTTAAAAATTGTGCGTAAACTGATTATCTCGGTGATAAATGTATATCTATGACAGTTGGTATACGCCCAACTAATGTTACTTCATTAAAATATAAAGCTTGGCGACCGAAACAAACAAAATCCTCTTAAGATTACAATCAAATCTGAACTTGTCTCCGTGTGGAATTCATGTAGCCTTTAGTCAGATAAACGCCTGCCTATACCATGGATTAACATTTAGTTAACTTGGCCTTTGGGGAGATAAATGAGCACGTGTAAACGAACATTGTGTATCAGTGACTTTGATAATAATTTGTAGTTGCTTACTGCCCTTTTGATCAATAGAGCAGGATTGCTGGTAACCCAAAGCGAGGATAACGCGCTAAGCGGAAGGTAACGCCATATCCAGTTCACCCAACACATTAAATTTATAACTCCTGCAAGGGACCGTAAACACAGTTACTTAATAGTTTATGTGGAGATATCCAAAATATTTCAACGATTTTGACCCAAGCTTTGCATCGCGCCATGTTATACCGGTCAAGCAACTGTAAGTAATTTTGCAAATAAATTTATTATATAATAATAATACTATTTATTCACTTTACAATTATAAAACAGAACAGAATAAAAATATATAATACATTTGAATAAACAACAAGAACACAGACGCAGCTAGCGAAGTTACTTGTTTGTTTTGAGAACTTAATAGTAGTCTCTCTTAAAAAATTCTATTTAGTTATACAATTTTATATATAACTTTTTTTGTGGCACAATTGGGTGATACATTTAAAGCCGGGAAAATATACATATACACAGTAAGGTAAGTACAATAATTTTAGACAAGTTATGAACATAGTACACGATGTATTTCTTAAAAATATCACAATCGGGTAAGTAAGTACGTCTATATAGGATTTAAATCTATCTAATATTCTTAATTCTCTCTGTCCTTGTACATAAAAATATAAAAATACAAAAATATAAATATTATAAGTATAAAAGTATAGAAGAATAAAAGAAACATTAATCACAGATCACAGTACTATTCGTCATGACAAGAATTGACTATGTCACCAAAAAACTATCTGTGTTTAAAAAATCCATTTTTAAAATGATAAAATGAAAAAAAATTCCCTTTCCAAATGAAAAAAACATAATTGATATAATCTCGATACAATTATAGTCTACATCTCTTTGACCTATTGTTTTTTCAATATGAGGTAGAAAAATATAATCATTGTGCCTGGTAATATATATATATATATATATATATATATATATATATATATATATATATATATATATATATATATATATATATATATATATATATATATATATATATATATATATATATATATATATATATATATATATATATATATATATATATATATATATATATATATATATATATATATATATATATATATATATATATATATATATATATATATATATATATATATATATATATATATATATATATATATATATATATATATATATATATATATATATATATATATATATATATATATATATATATATATATATATATATATATATATATATATATATATATATATATATATATATATATATATATATATATATATATATATATATATATATATATATATATATATATATATATATATATATATATATATATATATATATATATATATATATATATATATATATATATATATATATATATATATATATATATATATATATATATATATATATATATATATATATATATATATATATATATATATATATATATATATATATATATATATATATATATATATATATATATATATATATATATACATATATATATATATATATATATATATATGCTGACATGTTGCTAGTATATTATTTTATATATATTTTTATTATGTTTAGCCCATTCTAATATTTTTTGCCTGACTTCAGCTACCTCATATAGGAAGTATCAGTCATATCACTTGGGTAAGTGTATAGTTCATCAAAAATAATTTTTAAACTCCACTTCTGTAAGATATGCAAGTCATTAATTTAGTAACTAATTTAGTACGTATCATTCCATATGTTTCCATATGTTAGTATAATTCCATATTTCAATTGAGACTGCACG
>CAXKVY010000906.1:42500-70210 GCA_964058915.1 Tetropium fuscum
TCCTATTTGCAGAAAATAGAAAGGGCGCTGGTCAAATGTACCTACGCATGACTGATTTCGGGTTAACAAAAAAAAATTTGCATTTTCTTCAATATGAATCGTCTAAGTTGGCTAATAAAAATTAATTAACCTATGAAGTGGACAAATAATTTTATTGTCCTCAAAGTTCAGTATTAATTTTATTTTGAACTGTGATCAATATCGGGGCAATTGAAAATCTGTCAACTTCATTTTTCTAGGGTCACATGGTAAGGCAAAATCATTAGATTTTAAGGCTTTAGAGCGATATTGTATGGCATATAATATGAATTATTGGCATATCAGGTTTCGTTGCTCTGCCGCTGGCAGCACCAGCTTAATAGCTAATATTATATCAAATAACATGTACAATGCAGGCTCATTTAAAATTTCTAGTATACTGCCTACAATATAACTACATCAATAATAAAATACTAATTAATTTCCGCGTTAATATTAAAATCTCATTTCAAATCTTTCAAATTTCGTCTCGCAAACTTTGAGACCAATAATGAAATTTCCGATACTGATACTTTTTATTAACACACAAATTGATTTTAATATTTTTTTACAAATTACAAAAACAGAATTTATAGAAATTCTGGGGAAAATTTATATATTTTCTGCAGGACAATGCACATGTCGTGATGCATGCCAAGGTTCATCTCGATCAGTTAACAAAAAAAATGGTAATCGGAAAGTGATTTTGTTGATACACAGTTACTAATTAATTAATTATTAATTAATTAATTAATTTCTTATATATGTATCGAAAGACAAATTTTTTTAAGCAAAACTAGAAGTCAAATCCTGCTGAAAACGTATTTCATAAGAACTTAATACAAACAATCTGCTGTTTTCCATTTGTTTTTTCCACAATCACCGGTCATTACATCCGTGAAAACGTCTAAATCTAATAATTAGAAAAAAGTTCAAAGAGCTCAAGTTAATATAGACAATTTACCATAACAGAGAAAATCCGTTATCTTCCACTTATTTTTATGTATATCCTAAATTAAAATTATTCAAGTTATACAATTTCAAAGATTTTAGTGATTCTGAGATACTCAAATATCCAAATACTTTTTTTAAAGTAAATTTTTCCACAAAACTATAAACACATCAATCTGTATAACAGTGTGCATATGTACTCTAAATTTGGCATTAGCAAAACTTTTGTAATTTTGGTAGCTGTATTTACAATTTTATCTTCCCAAATATCTGCCTCTGTTTTAGCAAATAATGGGATTATAAATTAAACCAAATTCCCTTGAATGGTTTATTTATTCTTGATCAAAAGTTGTACCTAGATCGTAAATAAACCCTAAATGAATTATTTACTACGTTGAATTAAATTAGTATTTAGAACGCGTCTGTATCAATCGATACAGAGTTCGTCGTTGTAATTTATGACATTATTTATTATCAGATACAGGCGAATATTTTATACCTAGCACCCGAGTATTTACTTCCACGATCGTACTGGCCGATTTTATTGCCGCGACTTACTTACCTACCGATTGCACGAATTGATTTAGGGAATGAATAATTGCTCTGTGAATCGGATGGTAAATGGAAAATTAGGGCTTTAGTCATCTTTTGTTAACGTTCGAATGATTTGTTTCTTGGAGAGATAGTCAACGAAAGGCTTAAGATCTTTTCACGAGTGAGATGTTTAACTTTTAATTTAAAAAGATGAGAACTAGAATGGGGATGTTTCAAATTGTCTGCCACTTGACAAAAACGAAAGGGGGAGAGTGTCTCCAGGATATTATTTGAGTACCCGGAGGCGTCTACCGATTTTTTATTAAACACAAAACTACTAATCATGTAACAGCAACTAAAAACACTAGTCGAATTTAAGTTATAAGTTAGACCACATTAATAGTTTACATAAAAATATAAACATTACAATAAAAAATATCCATATGTTTTTATGATGTAGGTACTAGTTCATTATTATGTTTTTATTGCTTAGTTACCAACTACATAATAATAGTGCACAATAAAGTGCACTTTACAGGGCGCGCGGGCCATAAAATGCATTTTATTTCCACGCGATCATTAAAGTAACAAAAATAAAGTTTTATTTAAATTTGTTTATTTTAACAAATCATTAAATTTAAATAAATAACAAACCATAAAAAAACAAGTGGGTTTAGCAAATTATATGAGTGAAATAAAATTATCCTTTTCATAACGTATTACAAAATTTTATCTAATCCCGCTTTAAAACAGAAAAGAACTGGTAATTTATGAACACTATTTTGTGGAAATGTCAGATTTTAAATGCACTTCTGATGTTGCGGAACGTCACATTTTTCATAACTGTCCGTTCCATTGTAAATACCTAATATATATGTAGTACATACCTAATGTATGTACTCTGTATCCAATGATACTAGAAACATTCTACCACGTTTAAATGCGAGCTGTTACAGTTTACTTTTGAAATTTAGGAAACGAAAATTAAACTTCCTCATATAAAGGGTGCCAAAATAATTATTAGACACTAAATTTCTTAGGTATTAATGCACTTAGCAATTACATTTTTTATATATTCATGATTTATTTAATATAATTTATTCGTACTATTTATTTATATTATTTATTCAGTATTAAATGTATGCCTACATAACATAACATGATAGTCATCATTTTAGATAAAGAGGACTATTATGAACGGGTAAACAACCTAATTAGTAATGGTCCTTATAAAGAACTTACTAGAAACCCTTTACCAAGAATGACCACTGAAATAAAAAATATCCTCAAATCATGTAACAACCTTATTACTCCACCTGTTAAGAATAGGTTACGTGTATCTAACCCTACTGTAACTAGATTATATTGTCTACCAAATATTGATAAGCCAGAGAAGTCGGTGCGTCCAATAGTATCGTCTATTGGATCTCCGACTTACCACGTATCAAAATGGTTGACTAAGGAAATTGAAAGTTTGCCCATTGCACAGCCTAGTTTTTCAGTTAAAAATTAATTCGAATGATTTCATTGATAAGGTCAAGAATATTCATTTGCAAGAGGGTGAAATTTTGATTTCCTTTGATGTTTGTTCATTATTTCCGAGTGTACCAATTCCACAGACCTTAGACTATCTTGAGGATTTACTCGAATTAAACAACTATAGAAAAGAAGTAATAGAAAAATATATAAACCTTACAAAACTTTGTATAAACAAAATTGCTTCCGTTTCAATGACAAGTTCTATGAACAACATGAAGGAACCGAAATGGGTAACTGTTTATCGCCTTTCATTGCTAATGTCTTCATGAGTCGATTTGAAACTGAAGCAAAAGAAGAATTCGAGTATTTTCCTAGGATTTGGCTGAGGTATGTGCATGACATTTTTGCCGTGTTTGACACTAAGATTGCGGATGTAGAAAACTTAATTTCCAAATTAAATAGTCGTTTCACTTCTGTAAAGTTTACATATGAACTAGGAAATAATGGAAAACTTCCATTTTTAGATGTACCTATTCGTAATTAAAAATAGTGACAATAGGTTTGAATTTGAGATATATATATATATATATATATATATATATATATATATATATATATATATATATATATATATATATATATATATATATATATATATATATATATATATATATATATATATATATATATATATATATATATATATATATATATATATATATATATATATATATATCTATATATAGATATATATATATATATATATATATATCTATATATAGATATATATATATATATATATATATATATATATATATATATATATATATATATATATATATATATATATATATATATATATATATATATATATATATATATATATATATATATATATATATATATATATATATATATATATATATATATATATAAATACATATAAATACATATAAATACATATATATATATATATATAAATACATATATATATATATATATATATATATATATATATATATATATATATATATATATAAATACATATATATATATATATATATATATATATAAATACATATATATATATATATATATATATATATATAAATACATATATATATATATATATATATATATATATATATATATATAAATACATATATATATATATATATATATAAATACATATATATATATATATATATATATATATATATATATATATATATATATATATATATATATATATATATATATATATATATATATATATATATATATATATATATATATATATATATATATATATATATATATATGTATATATATATATATATATATATATATATATATATATATATATATATATATATATATATATATATATATATATATATATATATATCTATATATATGTATCTATATATATATATATATAGATACCAGTACGATCAGATATATCCCTAATGACTCTCACCGCTGCTATCAACATAAAATGGCAAGTTTTAATTTTCTTGTCCGTCGTTTACTAAGATTCCCTCTCAGTAATGAGAGGTTTAAAAAAGAAAAAATATTAATTAAATATATAGCTGTGAGTAATGGTTATCCTAGAGATATAGTTGAAAAACTAATTAGGAAGCGTAAATTTAAGGACACACTTCATAAATCTACGACCTTTCAAAAAGATATAGGGACTCCAAAATATGTATCCATCCCGTACGAAACCCGGTTTACTCGTGGTTTGAGTAAGGTCTTCAAAAACGTGGGTATAACAGCTATTCATTCGTCGAGTAATAAATTACAACTTTTAGACAATCCAAAGGATAAAATTGTTCCAAATGAAAGGTCTGGGATTTACGAAATTAGTTGTAATGATTGTGATCGAAAATATGTTGGACAAACGAGACGATCAATTAACACCAGATTTAAAGAGCATATGGCTCATCTAAAATATGGAAGAACAGATAAGTCTAGTGTTGCACAACATGCTTTTGACAACAATCATGGAATAGATATTAGTAATTTAAGATTAGTTAGAAATGTGACCAATAATAGACAGTTGGATGCATTTGAGAGCATAGAAATTATAAAATATAAAAGTAGTATGAATAGCGACAAGGGACCTATACCGTACAGCCCGCTTTACGCGTTGCTTAGCAACCGATCATTGAAGCGTGATTAGTCACGCGTAAATTTCACGGTGATATCATTAGGGACGTCACCATGAAAATAGTATAAATATGGTAGATTTTGTAGTTTAAGATTAGTTTTAATCGTTTCCGGATGATGCCAACTTGGTTGGCGAAACGCGCGTCGAGCGAAGTGAAAGTGATTTGGTGTTTGTGGAAACTACTCCGAGTGTTATCTTGTAAAAGTTATATCACTAAATGTGCCCTCTACAGAATTCTGATAAACAAACCCTCACATTGTGGCACCCTCACGTGCCACAATCCTCTTGGATTTTGCCTACCGCGGTCTACAGGCAATCGTGTGCAATGGATAACATGCTCTTAAAATTGTTAAACCAAAATGTTTGCGTTATCATATCGTGTCAGTACGTCGCCGTCGCGTAGACACCGTCGCGTCGCTGTCGTATATTATAACAAAATATTTACTACAACGGTCTCATCTACTTTTGCAGATTTTGTCACACTGTATGCTTTCAGGATCATCGAGTTCACATTATATATTACCATAAATATTGCTCCACGGGAAGACAGGAAATTATTTTTGTTTCCGGCTTTTGAACGGTTATTTTCGGACTGAACTTTAATCCTTTGGCTTTGAAAGGTGACTGACCTCGTTCCCAAACATTTGACTTATATAATGCTATAATTATAGAATATTTTGAATGTTTGAATGCTTATTCTTATATAAATATATTTGTAGATCCACTGATTTATATTAGACATTTATAAGAGGTAGAAAATGGGAGTAACAATTTCAAGGTGACGATTGTAGTATTAAAAGTTGGTTGTGTTAATTATTTCTTCAAGATTTCCTTCCTCAGGATCTGAAATTAAATTTCTTGACAATTTATTATGTTTCATTTCTCGACTAATTATTTTAATTCATGACACACAGATTCGAAATTTATCTGTAAACTTAAAATTAATCAGTACAGTATCTCGGTAATAATTAACGTGTAATATATTATAAAGTAGTCTATTCTATTCCACACATATCAATATCAAAATATTAACAAATCCATAGTATAGTTTATCTCTGAAGTGCCTTCTAAGGGAGGTACGGGCTTCAGAAAGGTTTGTTCCGAAGACCGTTTATATTAAATAACTTAAAATTATTTGATAATTTTGGCTAGTCGCAAAATTTTTATGCTTAAGATTACGGAAAAAAATACGTTTCAAAATTTTAATCAGGGGTGTAAGATATGTAGTGGTTGGAGGTAATTTGAACTTTTGAAAATATCAAGTTTAATGGGTAAAAGAAATTATGAAAATATCAAGTTTAATGGGTAAAAGAGGTACTATTATTAATGAGTACTATTATTATGAGTAAAATCGAGCTGAAAATATTACTATATACCACTATATCTGAAACACGGTTTTGGTTAGATAGCAGTTTAAAATAATGTGTGCCATTAAAAAATACTTTCCTTTACGCATACCATTTTGTCAATTACTTTAACCTGCTGAAAATCCTAGGTTTTTGTCAAACTCATGTCAAACTTTTGTCAAAAATTACAAATAACGAGTTTAAAGGTATTTAATAAATTTGATTAGATAGCTTCGTGGAAAACTCGTTAATTGTATTTTTTCCGATTTACCACCTTGTTATTACATTTGCGCTAAATATATTGGGTTAAATATTCAATATCAATTTTAAATTACCATGTACTGTTTAGTGCAACAAAATAACAATCACGTAATAGATCAATAAATTAAATAATAAGAGTAACAACAATAACGTAGTAGCAACAATATAGTGGTATTGTTGTTTTAATGTTTGCATTTGTCTTAATGCACTATTTCTTTTTCAATGTGAAATGTTTTTTCTGTGTTAAATAAGACCAGCTAAAACTTATAACTTACACTTAGGTATAACAACACTTGATGTTTCTGTTAAATGGCACGAAATTGCATTTTTCTCGTGGTAAACTTTAATACTCTGTTGTCTAACAAATGCCGCATAGTACCATTTTTACGCAGAAAACTACTTATTAAGTTCTCATTAAAAATTAGGGAAACAAACTTTTCACATAAACGGTAGGTAAACCAACCTAGACCTTCTTGAGATTCTGACGTTTCGTAAGAAATAAAAATGTGGGGCACATTTGAAATATGATTTTATTTTTTTTGTAATTTTTAGTACGATTTAAAATAAAAACGTTAAAGTTAAAAGTTTTTTATCTATTTTCATTTTGCAGTTTTTAGTTTTTTTAAGTTCCACTGTCTACCTCCTGCCTCCATCATCAAACCCTCATCACCAAGTATAATGTATGGAACTCTTCAAAAGCAAACCAATGAGTAACCATAAACAACCCCAAGTACCAAGTTTGAGATAAATTGGTTCATAAATTTGATAATTCGCCATTTGGATTCGCCATTTTAATTTTTTTAGTTTGGTCAAAAATTGTATTGAGTTACCTTAAACACCGCAAAGTTTCAAAAATAGGTTCATAAAGAGAATAGTTTGCCATTTTGGATCAGCTATTTTGATTTTTTTAAGTTTGAGTTAAAAATTGTATTGAGCGACCTTACACGCCGCAAAGTTTCACGTTTGAAACACATCGGTTCATAAATAGGATAGTCCGCCATTTTGGATCCGCCATTTTGATTTTATAGGTTTGAGTCCAAAATTTTATCAGTCACCTTAAACACCGTAAAGTTTCAAGTTTGAGACAGATCGGTTCATAAATAGGATAGTCCGCTATGTTGGATTCGCCATTTTGGTTTTACTAAGTTTGAGTCAAAAAAGGTATTGAGTGACCTTAAAAAACGCAAATTTCAAATTGGAGACAAATCGGTTTATAAATAGGAAAGTCCGCCATTTTGGATCCGTCATTTTGATATTTTTGTAATTAAAAAAATATTAAATTGTATTGTCACCGGAACAGTATAATCCCACCAAATTGCAAAGTCTCTAGCTCATTGGAAAGTAGTTGAAAAAGCTGTTGCCAGATTTGAAACAGACATACAAACAAACCAATATGCGGAGTCAAGCTAAATAAAACAGTTTAATTATAAAAAATTACACACAAGAACGTTAGTTAATTTCTAACTGATAAAAAATTAGAGGACCTTGGACAACCAAAAAATCGGATGTGCTACTTTTTTTGGAACTGCGTGTATAATAAGTTGTAGAAAACATTAGAACGTGCCGTATATTTAATTATTTCATCTTCTTCCTTGGCTGAGCATTTCTTGATAAGGCCGTACCGTTCCGTGCCCGACAAAAAGATGTTTAATTTGGAGAAGTGATAGTTCCGCGAGGCATTTATTAGGAAACAGCCACGGTCAAGTGGTTCTGATTACCGAACTGCCAAACGCCGCGCCGAGATTGTGCTCACGACAAGGGTGAGAAATCAATTTAAACTTCCACACCGTCCTATTGTGCTCGCAGAATGGGGGCTGGCTCACAATCCACGGGTTGACCTTAACATTATAACCCCCTTACAGCCCTTTAAATATCGTTTATCAACCAGAGTCTGGCGATAACAAGTCTCCATTCAGATCTACGTCCGTGCCAGTATCGAACGGTCGCATGGCAAAAAATATAATAGCCGATTTGTTCTCAGCTTCATTACCAGAATGCGAGTAAAAAATTAGTAATTTCGGAATTTTCACATAATGGACGCGGACGAAGTATAAAACAGGATATTACGGCAGTGACTTAGGAGTAGGAATGATCTTTAAAATATCTGGTTCATTTCCAATGGTCCGTATTGGAAATGGAAACTAGAAATAATCAAATAGATAGTACACAGGCTACGCAAAAGCTTAGTATATATATATATATATATATATATATATATATATATATATATATATATATATATATATATATATATATATATATATATATATATATATATATATATATATATATATATATATATATATATATATATATATATATATATATATATATATATATATATATATATTGGGCCGGCGAACATAGGTATAGGTATCTGGGTGTCTCGTCCGAGCGCAGATAGCGCACGGACGGCTATACATTTACGTTGTTTAAATATCACATATCACATTACGAAATATGATATGTTGCGATATTAAAATTTTACTTTTATAGGGATAGTCTAGTTTAGATATCCAGTTTAAGTTGTCAGCAGCAGAAAATATTGAGCCGAAAATAAAAGCGTCTATTCCATGTCTACCTATTGACCTTGTTGTACCTGATGTAAATAATTAGTTTTTGTTACTGTGTAACTGACTACTGACTATCTGGTAGGGAATAGAATTTTTCATAAACGTTAGTAATACATATTAAATATTGAATATGTTATGAACGTGTATCTAATAATTAAATTAATTTTAGGAAACAATAACGAAGTTAAAGGAACCCGAACCCTATAATAAGGACCCGAATAACAAGGGCTGTTTATTCTTGCACGTGTGATCGCCTTCAAAATCGACTAGCGTGCGATAGTGACGATTACATGATAAGGTTCTGTAAATTTTAATACATGGTATATTCAATTAACGGTTGTTTTAAAATTACTTTAGTACGTGCTGATTAAGTAATATTGGTAGTGGTTGGCGCTGATTGCGAAACGTTCATTAGGAAAACAGATGAGAGACAGTCATTCGTCATTGACATTGTACGTATTGCAAAAATGGAGGTAAAATATTTGTTTCAATTAAACCAAAACCAATAAAAGGAAATTATTGAATTTGAAAATAATAAAAATTATATCACACGTCTTAACACTTGCAAAGCAATTATTAGAATGCCTAACATGTATTTTATGCTATTTAGTTTAAACACTTATTAATTATTAAAGGCACCAGTTACCCACGTATAACTAACAAGATTGTTTACCTTCAATGTCTCCATCGAGGTCTTCGAAATCAAAAATACGTTTTAACTAATAACATATATTATTTCAATTATTACTATGAAATACAATAAGTTCCTAAAAATAGTGGATGCATAGATGTATATTAAGAACAAAATGTAATTGTCGGATCAATGGAGGGGAGAACTCAAAAAAACAGAATAGGACTGGATGTTAAAGGATACCTGGATCCAAGTATTTTTATTGTAACATGTTAGTAACACTCGGAGTAGTTTCCACAAACACCAAAACACTTTCACTTCGCTCTTCGCTTGAGCGAAGTGAAAGTGTTTTGGTGTTTGTGGAAACTACTGCGAGTGTTATAGTTACATCAAAGGTTCCAGCCCTATCCAATAGTAACATGTTAGTGATATCCTCAGAACCATTCTGCTGGCTATGCCCTTTTTTAACCACACGTTTTTGGCCAGCCCGAGTAGCATATTATTTTTTTTATTTCTAATTCATAAGAGAATAAATATTATGGGCCCAACATAGGTTTCTATAGGTCTTTAGGGTAGCTTATTACGAATCTGAGGTTAGTTTCCGAAAAATTAACTGAAAAACGGAAAAACGTGCAAAATTTGATCTTTTATTTTGACCCTTTCGCAATTTAAATCTTTAAATTGCGAAAGGGTTAGTTAGAATTTTTGTAGAATATTAGCAAAAATAAGTGAAAATGTTGGAGGGCCCCGAGAAATTGTGGAACATTCTTGGAAAACGCGGTAGATTTTCATTACAAGACCGTGCATAGATATTCAAAATACTGAAAAAAATTTCATCGCTCTGAAGATCTAATTCGTCATCAGTCGAATATATATATATATATATATATATATATATATATATATATATATATATATATATATATATATATATATATATATATATATATATATATATATATATATATATATATATATATATATATATATATATATATATATATATATATGTATATATATATATATATATATATATATATATATATATATATATATATATATATATATATATATATATATATATATATATATATATATACATATATATATATATATATATACATATATATATATATATATATATATATATATATATATATATATATATATATATATATATATATATATATATATATATATATATATATATATATATATATATATATATATATATATATATATATATATATATATATATATATATATATATATATATATATATATATATATATATATATATATATATATATATATATATATATATATATATATATATATATATATATATATATATATATATATATATATATATATATAATATCGATGTATTATACGATATTATAGTGAAAATTTTTCGCATTTTGTTAAAATTCGTAATCGGCGTATTGTGGAAAACGTGAAAATAATATTTATTTTCTTACATATCGAAATATCAACCTTTTCAGAAACACAAGGGGTACCTAATCGACATTTTGTTATTTATTATCTCCTAAGTGAAATAGATTGAAATTTGGCGGTACGCTTTTCTTAATAGCATCGTGCTTGTTAATAATTTAAATTTTTCTGCTCAAGCAGTGATGTATCCGTGGGTAATTTTTTTAAAATTTATTGGGGATCGAAATAGATAATACCTTATTTTGAGTATTTTGACTTATATGCGTATTTGAAACATAAACATTCTCATGTATAATCTATTGATATATTTTTAAACTTTAGCCTCTAAAATCTGAAGTTATAACTGTCTGACATTACAGCCTCCATAAAACCTAGCTCACTGGTCAGATAAATATGCATGTCGCTTGTCACGAACGTTTTCTGAAACACTCCCTTATACACGTGGCCAGAAGTATTTTCAATACTAAAATGATACATTGTCATTGGTTGAAATTCTCCATGAAACGAACACAAAATATACACTTTAAAATAGAAGGTGAATAACTTACCTACATCACTCATAGCGGGAAATCAACAATGGCAGTTATTTCTTAACGTATCGTAAGGGTAACTGTACATTTGAATCCTTTCTAGTCTAAATAACTCATAAATTTTAAGTTTTCACCATGTATATATCTTCCAGTCAAGTGCTAAGAATATACAATTTTACATTTAAAGTAATACCATTAGTTAAAGAAGACGAAAGTAGAACAAAGAAGAGCAATCTAGAAAGCGAACAGGATAGAGAAATACGAGGCGTGGTGATTTTAAATAGTATCGAAGTGCATCGAAAGTGCATCTAACATAAAACATATACACATTTCCATAAACTTATTAGGTTTATGAATTATATGTGAATATCATTTGATATATTTATGTCTATTAGTATAAGTTAATGTAGGTTAGATTAAAATTATTATTATATTTAATACAAATATATTAATTACAAATTTCCAATAAATCAATGTAAATATTGCATCTGAAAACAAAATAAAAAACATCCCCCATCACAATACCCATTTCGTAGCCATCTTCAGGCTGCGAGATATACTACTAGGAAGGTATTTTATGTTTGCTGATTTTCCGATGTTCCAAAAAATTTTTGTTGTTTTAAGGAACTTGTTGATATATATATATATATATATATATATATATATATATATATATATATATATATATATATATATATATATATATATATATCGATAATTTTATATGTCGATAATAAAATTTAGTTTTACAAAAAAAACATATTAAAATCTCTATAGGCTTTTGTGTCTATAGGCTGAATGTGCAACTAACAAAAATTATTATTATTATTTGTAATAAATTACAAATATAATATAATTTAATAAATTTAATTTAATATAATTTATAAATTATAAATTTACATTATTACCATGTGAAAGCATCAATGACTGATTGCAAGTGGTTGCTCTTCTATAGGTCTGAGAAATTTCAGTTTCCCCCGATTAAACAAAGCAGTAGCGGTGTATCACTGTTTGCGGAGACAGCCGCAATACGTAAATTACAAATAGCGTGTACACCTGAATGGTTCATCGGAGAAAAAATCTGGCAATAAGCAAAAAAAAACCCTAAAAATTAGACTTTTCCCTTTTTAGCATTTTTTCAATATTGCGTCACTAAATTTTGTTAGAAATGCTCAGATTCGGATTGAACACTCCTCAAAATATATAGAATTGAAGAAATCAAAACTACCCCGAATTAGCTCTAGTACAATAAATAAATAATTAGCTAAGTAGTAAATAATAAATTTTGTATTTTTACAGCATTTTATACTTTTCTCCTACGTATTTCTACTCTTTTTGTTACTTCATTACGGCAATCCATAACGTATTCATATATAGAATTAAAACTGAAATTACTTTTCTAGGAACTAAAATGCTCCTTATTATTTAATATTTAACTGAAATTATTGAATACCACCAGATGCCGCAAAATTGAGAAATTCTGATGAGCGCAGATTCGGCACTCTCTGTAAAACATTTCGCAAATAGCAGATCTGGAGCTTTTCTGCTAATACGTTTACATTCATTAATATTAATCGAGTTACAGTGCTGATATCAGTGAGTCTACAAAGTTTAATACACTTTTAATTGTATGCCGTATCAATACATTTCTCCCCATTCATCGAGCCAGCCAAAACAAGAGCTCTTTAAATATATTCTTTGGAATGTAATATTAAATCTTACTCAACCTTCGCAATATAATTATTACAAGACCTATTTGTTCCAGCGCGCAGCGCCCACGTACTCGAAACCATGACCGAGCTCTATATATCCCCAGAATTTATATTATAGGCCTATTAAATTAAAACGTCAAGCCTGTAACGAACAAGAACTTTGCGGAACACTAATCAAAATTTATATTTCTCTACCCAAAGCAAATTTTATTAAAATTATAAATAATATTATTAGCTGTGGATATCCTGAAGAATTTTTGTTACTACTTATTCCTCGCCACCAGGTCGATTTAGTCAATAAGCTTGACACCATTAGTGATGCGTCGTTCATGAATGATTCGTTCAGAACAAATGAATCATTCGAACGACCTGTGATCGTATTATTCAATCTCTGTGATCCTGTCGTTAATATGACCCTATAGTCCAAAGCTGATGGCCCCTGTTTAATGAAGTGTTTGATTAAGGCGGAACTTTTACACAATAGTATCTACGAGTATAGGTAAGATGTGTAGGAAATAGTGTTTGCCTGACCTACGTGGGTACGCCAGATACTGCGCATATAAGAAAAGTGTAAAAATTTGAATAAGATACATTTAAAGATATTTGCAAAAGTCAGACACTTTTTCCAGGGTTTTAATAACTGATAAACATTAAAATAAATCTTGCGCGGGATAGAGAGATACGCTGCGTGTAGTACTGAATGCGAGCGAGAGAAACGATCAACAGTGTAGCGTGGTCGCTCTCTGTGTTCTCATTGGTTATCGATCACGTGATCTCTTGCACAGCTATATCGGCTGTACAGCACATTTCATCAGAAATGTTTTTAGTGAGTATACGCTATTCAGGTTAGGTGCTTTAATTTTTTATTGCGACTACGTTTTCTAATATTTTATTCACTTTCTGTATAACTTGCAAAATTATTGATAGTATATATTTTCGTTCATTGCGATTGTTGAAACAATCATCCAATCAAAATGGTTAGTGTTTCGTGTGTAGTTTGTAAAAAGATGAATGCTGAAAAATACATTTTACCGTAAATGCTCCCTCCGCCTTGATATTTTCTCAATAAATTAAAGTGAAATTAGGTGAGTAATTGAATCAATGAGCAAACGTGACATAGCACCGATGTTTGCTTGTACCCTGAGGGTGGATATATCCTTCTTGGGGGTGGAAATATTTTCACTCAAAATTACTTCGGTAATGGATAGAAAGATAAATTTTAAGAAACGCTGCAAGACACGTTCTATGAACTTTTTTCCAATATATCGATATTTTTCGAGTTATTCGCGATTGAAAACGATTAAAGACACATGTTTTTGGATGGTTCGTGAAAACTCGAAAACTTCTTTTCTCAAAAAAGTTGCGAGGACCAAAAATGAAGCCTCCACGAAAACAAAGAGACTCTTTTGAGTAAAAACGTAGTACTTTTTCAAAGCAAAAATTTTGTACTTTTTCTATTTCGATAGGATACTATGTGAACTTGCAAACCATTTTTCTCTATCTGAAACGTCTTCGAGATAAGTCTTCGATCAAATTCAAGAATTTAGATTACTAAAGGTAATCCGATGGTGACTTTATTGTTACAATATTTAGCCCGCGAGTTTATTAGTTACTACCGCAGGTTTTTTAAATGTTTTTTATAGGGATTAAAGACACATGTTTTTGGATGGTTCGTGAAAACTCGAAAACTTCTTTTCTCAAAAAAGTTGCGAGGACTAAAAATGAAGCCTCCACGAAAACAAAGAGACTCTTTTGAGTAAAAACGTAGTACTTTTTCAAAGCAAAAATTTTGTACTTTTTCTATTTCGATAGGATACTATGTGAACTTGCAAACCATTTTTCTCTATCTGAAACGTTTTCGAGATAAGTCTTAGATCAAATTCAAGAATTTAGATTACTAAAGGTAATCCGATGGTGACTTTATTGTTACAATATTTAGCCCGCGAGTTTATTAGTTACTACCGCAGGTTTTTTAAATGTTTTTTATAGGGATTTACCTTGTAATTACAATGAAATTGTAATTATGATGATGCTCATCCGATCAAGAAAAATAAAAAACCGTTTCGACATATTTGTCTAAGGTTTTCCATCACAGATTTGAAATCTTAAAATTATTGTTCATTTTAATTATACAGAGTTTTGCATACAGCTTCTCTAAATTTACAGACTTTTTGTGAACATATGCTTAATAAATGTTTTCCCATGCACCCTGTATAAGAAATGACATTTCTAGCTACTGAGATAGAGCATACAACTTACTTCAAAATAAGAAAAAAATCTATTACTTACTTTGTTTTTCAACAGTAAGAGATGCATTTTCCAAAATAAATGTCCTAATTTCAAAAAAAACCCCGTATATTCAAAAATAAGCAAGATCCCCAAAAACGTCCAACCTTGTTTTTTAGAATTGATCCATAGGCCACCTTGCTTTAAAAATTGTATCACTATTTCTGCCATTTATTACCAATGAAGTTTCCAAGAATGACCTCAAAACCGTATTTTGATATTCCATATGATTCGGAAGATATAGGCATCCAAAATTATATTAAAATTTTCAATTATTCCAACCTATTGGCCTATATACATATAAATGTAAACTGTTTACAATATTTCTGTTTATTGATTTTTTCTTAATTTAGGAATAGGCGGTGGTTTTTAAGGGTTGAAAATTTGGAATACATCATCATCATAATTCATCATAAATCATGTTCGAAAACATGAAAAAAGCTTAATTCCACATACTTAAATTAGATGTGAATCAAGAAAATGTTTAAACCTGAATTTTTTAAATATTTTTCAGGAAGGTATAGTTTTTATCTCTTAAAAGCCAAAAGCTCAAGTCGGGCATATGTCCCTTTTGAAGTTAAGAGCAAGATGAGCTTAATTCCAAATTTTCATGAAAATTGATGAAAGTTCAAAGATTTTGGAGGTAAGTTCCCTAATAGCTCATTTTTTTTACCTTCAATGACTGCAATAATATAAAAATTGGGTAGAATCATCCAACAAAATATCGCTCTAAAGCTAAAAATAATGACGAACTGTCTATAAGGTAATTTTATACAATAAGGTTCACAATTAAATTCACTTGAAGTACATGATCAAATATATCTAGGGAATTATTAATAAACGAGACCGTATATCCTGCACGACGTATATGAAGCGTCAATAATTTAGTGTAAAAATTTACTTTCATATAATTGGCTTCCTCGTAAGGTCCAATTATTTGGAGATTTCGTTAATGCTAATAACATAAATGTGCGTTTTGCTTTGATGTTCCTCATCATTTCCTAGCATCTCCTGGCGTTATTATTTTTACAAGTATATATACATTAGTACACATATTTTTTAATGATGTCAAGTGGAATGATGCCACATGTTCGTCACATTAGAAAAAATACTGTGTAAAAATAAGTGCGAAGACTTTGTTTTTTAACTTGTATATTTAAGTCCGATTTGATTAAACATCTAGGCAAATGTCCATATTATACAGGGTGACACAAAAAGTGCCTTTTTACTCCAACATTAAAACAATATATGGAGTGGAGAACCTGTTACACCTTATAATTTCTTTACCATCTGCCTAGGACCTACCATCCTGCACCAAGCAACGGCTCTCGCAGAGTCGGTTGCAGAAAGATCTATTTTTAATTTTTTAAACTAATCGTATTTTTTAAACTAATGATAAACGCGCTCAAATGTGACAAATTGTAAACTAACGGTTGTTAGTTTAGTTCTGACAAATAATTGGCTGTCATAGCCAGCTGTGCAAACAAATCGTTCATTGTTCAAATCTGAATGAAATAGAAATAAATGTAAAATGTAACGTTTTTCTAAAGCCCTTGTATCTTGAATAAAAAAAAAGTTATTGTAACAAATAAACAAAGAAAATGCAAGGAATAGATGTAGCTTGATAACAAAATAAGAAATTAGAAGGTGTAACAGGTTGGCCACTCCACATATTGTTTTAAAGTTAGAGAAAAAAGGCACTTTTTGTGTCACCCTGTATAATATGGACATTTGCCTAGTTTTTTTTTAATTTAATTCCTCTGTGAGACTCTTTATAAATTTAGCTACTAGATAAAAAAAATAATTAAATCGGACTTAAATTATCAAAGTTATTGATAAGCAAACCTCATTAATATTCTGACTGGATTGATTATTTTGCCGGTGAGTGTATATTCTGTATATTACCTGGCCTGGCGTTCAATATATTTTTTTAATTGCCAGTTAAAATATATTTAAACAAAAAGTTTTTAGGCTTGAAGACATAGACCACGTGTGCCTACCGAGGGTAAGAAACATAATATCAGGCAGCCCGCTATGAGTGTCCTATTCGTATATATGTGCATTACTGTGCATCATTGTATTTAGCCTTCTGTAGACATTACGCTGGAAAAGAGCAGAGAAGCAGAAACTACACTGTGATAGTGATCTGCTGGACGGGTCTATCCAGATGTAATGTTGTACCACAGTTTTCGTTCGCTTGGTTCTGTTATAAGAGATTTGTTTGACAACATTATTGAGTTATTACCTATATCACGCCTTTGTTATAGGGAGATTGACACATTCATCCATCACACAGTGTCTATTATAATATTCATAGCAGCAATACTGAAAGGGCTTCAGGATGTTCGTAAAAAATATCTGTATTAGATCCCAGAAAATGATGTTAACCTGATTAGTTTCCATATTAGGGTTTAATGCTCTCACAGAATATTGATATGCTCTGGGATAATACATCAAATCTCATGGAGAAAACGATGATAACTCAACTATATGAAATTTTTGAAATAGCAAAATTTTTAATTAGAAAAAATACTAAAGAAAATGTCAAGAAGAAAAGGGAGACTCAACTGAAGTAAACTAGGAGTAATGTTTTAAAAATAATTATTTAAATGACGCAATACAGCTAAAACCATCGTATCAATAAATACCTCAATTTTTGATTGTGAAATTGCGGTAATATTTATATAATATCTAATATTTCGGAGATACCCAGGCTACAGCGCTAGTGAAAACCTAAGTGTTGGGAATCAGCACCCCGAAATTCGATCATGTTCTGTTTACTCCAAGATATCGTTTTCGAGCTGGAAACACAAAATAAAAAAAACACAAAATCATAATTTTACACTAGAAAAGAAAAACGTTTATAATCAGCACCTAGTAAAAATTTACATAGAAAATTTGGTGATATTTTTTTTAAATTCATTACCGTAATTAATTGTTATTATAGTTTGTATTCTTTTCTCTTTCATTTGGTTTATTGTAAAAAAAAGGTACATTAGAGGTATTTCGTGTTTCTATTGTCTTCACTTCGGATGAATTTCCTTGTTAGATATGAGTGATATAATAATATTATTATTGCAATGACTGTTTTACGGGAAACTCGAATGCATACTTTTTATTACATAAAAATATCGCTGGGATAAGAACAATATATCAAAAATGGAGAAACATTTTTATTTTTACAATTTATACAATTTACAAGTTAGGCTTTAAAATGTTTCCTTCTTGGTAGGTGCGGAAGGCTATCATAGAATATTTGATCCGAAATCCGTAGCAAAAATTTAGCAAGTGCCCACATTGATTTTTCCAAAGAAAATGATGTTTTAATCAAGCAGCTTTTTTAGAGAGAGGACACACCATGATGGAAGCCGATTCGGCGCGAATGCGTATGGCCCGTTGGAGTAACTGTTGAAGTTTTAGATTTTACATTTTTAAAAGAATGAACCCATCACATTTTAGTTCAATCAGACCTGGAAAATGAGTACGAGATCCAGTAATAGATATCAGGCAGCTCAAATATTTGCCAAATGGCAACGAATTTTATACGTTCGATTATACTGATACCTGGCAGTCTTTCCTCCAAAAGAGAAACCCAAATTTTGTTATCCTACCAGCTTACCCCAGCCTATTACCCCAGCTTTGTACAAACGCCAGTTACCCATATCCAACGATAAATTTAAACATTTGCAAAACCACCACCCCTTCTATGATGGCCTTCCGCACCAACCAAGAAAAAATAAGAAGTGAACATTTTAATACCTAACTATTAACATAAAATGCAAAAATAAAGTTGTTTCTCCATTTTTGATATATTATTGTTATCCCAACAATATTTTTAGGAAGTAAAAAGTATGCATTCGATTTTCCTGTATGCCAGTCATGTAATAATAATTATTATATCACATATCTAACAAGGAAATTCCCCTGAAGTGAAAATCATAGATACACAAAATACTTCCAATGTACATTTTTTTTAATATTAAACCAATTGAAAAAAAATAATACAAACTATAACAAAAATTACGTTAATTAACCTATAAAAAGTCACACCAAATTTTCTACGTAACTGTTTACTACTTGCTGATATTAAATGTTTTTCTTTCCTAGTGTAAAATTATGATTTTGTCACATTGGAGGAATTCACGGCTTTCGATATACTTTTTAAAAAATATGTAAAATGTGGGGAATGATGTTGAGGATGCAAATCCGAAGCACTCCATTACGTGCGTCCAAGGACGTGCGGTACCAAAAAATGTGCCCAAAGGATTGGGAGGGTTCTTGATGAAAACAAATTTTTACAAGTGGGAAAGGCTTCAACAATTTTAACAGTCCTATTCATTTTCCTCGTGAGAGTTTTTGGGCAAAATAAAAAAAACTAGTGCAAGGTCACGTTAGACAGTGGTTTCTGAAGCAAAAGGAGATGAAGCGCCGCCCGCATAGGTGGGAACATTGTTACTTCATCTACAAGGAGTTCGCACCCAAATTTCTAAAACTTTAAAAATTATTTCACCTAAAAAACCCAATTTACTGTGACTATAGATTTTTTCCTTATCTTCTATTAGGAACTTTTTTTTCGCATAAAATCCCCAAAAAAAACCCTGAACCCCCCTTTCACAATTCTGTGTTTAATATTTGTTTTTTTTTCTTAATTATAACCTTAACCAAATTCTCCGGCTGGTCCTGCCTGTTCATAATTTTTATTTTTTAACCTTGAATATCCGCTTTGGCACCAGCCTACATGTGACCGATTGTGATAAGTGAGAAGGTTATGAAGAAGAAAATAACGGAAAATTTATGCCGGCCACTGACGAAAGCTATAGAAAAATATACAGAAAATATTTTTAAAATATATGTATGTACAGGAGTATATTTTTATTAGCATCTGGGCACACGTATTTTATATAAATAATTTTATATCAAAGAAATAAATAAACATATAAAGCATATAAACGTTTCAGGCGGAGACCTCTTTGAGTCGTAGAATCCGCATTCACATATTTGCATACATAGGAACATAATTAGCGAACTCCGCCTCTAACTGTATTGAGGATAGTTAGTAGAAACTTTCCCTCAGTGCATTTATTATATAATATAAGACCTCGGGATATTTGATTTATATTCTATACTATTCACTATATTTTTATTTATTTTTACCGACCCTCATATATAGAGCATATATTTACTACAATCTAGTACAGCGCTAAGAATTTCTTGTTAGCGAGTATGAACGTCATTATGGGTATGTTATCAAGTACTCGAATAATGATAACAGATGTACCTAACTACACTAGCTACATGTTCTTGTTCGCAATATATACATTACCATTCATTACTAGCGATGATGAGCCACCGACCAGCGAATTTGTAGGAAGTAGCTATAAGTATTTTATAATGTTTATTAAGTTTGAACCCGCTGCTACGAAGATATAAGTGTACTAGTAGATATTATTACTTTATTGTTGATAGAACTCTAAGTGAAACAGCATGCTTATGATGGAAGGGCGTCCTGCAGCACAGGTTTATTGGGCCAATATAGGCATCAACATATAGGGCAACTTCACTGAGCGACAGATTTTGTCTATAAACGTCCAATATTGTGAACCATTGGTGCCATATTGGTTATCATCAACATTGTCAGAATATGTAGATGTTTACCTACTTCACTTTATGATTATTGTCTGAAGATCTTATTATTATGGGCGCCAGTTCACAATCACACTTGTAAAGTCACCAATTATAGATATTTTGTTCTCATTTGTTTTGATGTCATTGAAAATTAAAACTTTATTGATTTTAATGATTTTTATTTTATAAAAGAGCATGAAATTCTCTCCTCAAGAGTAGAGTTTAAAATTGAGATAAGTTTTAAGCTAATGAATTTAAAAGATGGAAGTTGTATTAATATTGTAAACTTTTTGTGCAAGTATCTTACACCTTGATTTTTTCGATCAGTGCACTATCACTATGATGAATAAAACATTATTTTGTAAAGATTTACTAACATTTATTAAATGGAAATCATGTTTTGTGAAGAAGAAGTTTGTACGATTTTTTTTATAAAAATAAGAAGCTATACTACCCTACGGCAGTCCTAATAAATACCTACATAAACAAGAAACAGAAATATTGTGCATAAATATACACAAGAAATAAATATATACAGTCAACAAAGCTTATTCAAAAAAGGTTTTGATGTTTATTACCTTATGATCATCAGAGTTAATCCAACGCAAATAAACCTTTGAACAAGCACACCCGCACTACACTGCACTATCTTGAGACTTTTCCCTCTCGCGGTGGTATGCTGCAATCTACAAACTTGAACTTGAAAATGGCGTCTCTCATCTGTTACACCATTTATCTGATACTGGATCGCTTCGCAATCACTAAATCAGGTTTTCTCGAACCACTGGATAGGAAATATTTGCTCTCTGCTACTCAGCTTTTTTTTGTACGTACAATTTCTGGTTCCTCTTCTTTAGTTAATTATGAATCCTACACGGTTATCTGGAAAGTCGTAGACGTATGACCTCATAGCAATCTACTTTTGTTGGAAAACTTGCGATAATCACCTGGATTCTGCATAAAACTTGATACACACGTTGACAAACACTTTAGGTAACTTTTTAAATCTTACTTTTAACAATTTACTCTTACTTTTCTACTTTAAGCTTAATATTTTTTACAGACACAACAATTACGTTCTCTTTTTTCCTTATTATGTATTACTAAGGAAATTATTTTATGAAACAAAATACAAGTTCCTTGGTTACCAAGCATGGTAACTTTTTGTTCGACCAATCACAAGCCTTTACTAATTTTAATTTTCACTATTTGAAAATAAATATCCACTGAAATTACTTTTCAAAGTATACCTAGGATATTCGCACTGTTTAGTTTACTTTACGGTTATTATTTTCGGTTGCTTCCCTTTGGGATACTGGTCAGCTCACTTGTTATATCTTTCTTCGATATTAAGTGACTAATGTAATCTGGAACCTAGCGTCGATGTTAGATATTAATTAATACTTTCTTTTACAATGCAAGTTTATGGAAGTTATATATACCATCATTAGTAAAATCACATGTCTTGACCTTGCTTGTGGTTCTACGAATTTTGTGACGTTATTTTGTTAAGCTATAGTATTAAACATAACTGACCAATCACGGCGTAGACGTTCTTACCCCGTGACAATTGTCTTTCCTTATTTAATGCACTACGATTTTGTTCATCAGATCTTTTAGTCTGATACATTATTGTTTTCCATATGCAGTTTATTGGGAGGTATTTAATGTATTCTTAGCCAATTTTATTTTTATTTTTAAGCTAGTTTATTACTGCAAGCTCCACTTACAGTCCAACTTATTTAACTTAATTTCCAAAATACAAAATGTGTTGAATACAGTGTTCCTATGTACGTTGAACGCATGCCTAAGTTGGATAGACGGCCAATTTACAGGTAGCAGGTGAGAAAGATAAGTAAAAGTAGGACTCACTTCACTTAAATATAAATGGCTGATTTTTATGTATCTTTCGTAGAATATTATTTCGAAATAATATTCGACGCTTTAAATCTCCCATAAAAATAATTGAACTTTACTTATATTCTCACGCTTGATTTTTATAATATATGTTACTTAGGGGATTTCAAAACTATATCGATGGCCTAACTGCAATACCCCGTATCTGACAATTTTACGATTTTGAGATTTTTGGTTCAATGTGTTTATTGTGTTGCCTAGAACGTTGTGACAAAACGCCGTAATGCAAAGTTTTGTGGAAATATTTAAAAATCGGTACAAATAAATACCCCGTATTGTTTGCTTCTGGATATGCGCCTAAAATAACTCCTATCTCTCAGTTGCTTATGGGTTCTCTTAACGTGTAGACCACGTGTGAGTTTTTTCTGGTCTTAAATTTTTTTAGTTATTTTTAGTAGAAATTTATTCTTAGTAAGATAAGACTAAATTGTTTAATTCTAAAATGTGTGTGTGTGCTGCATACTAAAAGTATGCAGCACACCAGATTAAAGTGCAAAAAGCTTTTACGATACGGGGAATTGGGTTTATATAAATTATATATTTGTATTCGAATTTTATATCGACAGGGGATTTTTTTCTAAATATCTATTTAATGCAAGGGAATTTAATTTTAATAATCCCTGTTTAAAACTAAAATTTAAAATAGATACCTAATCCGATTTAGGCTTTTAAACTACCTGTAATAACTATCATTTTAAGATTGACCAATCATTTGTAATTAAACAACGGAATAGTTAGAAATTTCTGAACTAGTTTTCGGAAGCCAACCCGTTTAAAAAAAAAGAAAAAACTACCTATAAATATATTTTCAAGGAAAGAAAACCATGTATAGTGGTAAAATTAAAATACTTGAATCTTTGATGAACTTATTATCTGGTATCATTCCAATATTTTAGATGTAAACATAACTCGTAAATGTATATATGTATGTATACATTATGATCAAAACGACCAATAAATTTAACTTGAAGTGGTTAAACTATTTATGACTACGGTGGTCATTATGGTATATTCTAGAATACTTTCTAGCAAATAATATAAGAAAGCTCAAAAAGTCAGTTGATATATTTTTTCAGATGAAGCCAACTCGAATAGATAAAATTTCGTCTATGGCATTGAATTAAATAGAAAATGATCAAGAAACTCCTATTGATGTCAATAATATTCCTGAAAGTACGTCCAATGAATTTAATACATTATCAGTCATTACTACCTACCAAGTTAATACCTCTGATACCCTAACACCAGTAATAGAAAATCCGCTTTTTGAAGATATTACGGATCCTAATTTTATCCAAATTCACTCTTTATCTCTGGAGAATATTTTACCTCAGGAGTTCCAAAATAATGCAGCACAAAATTTACAGCAAATGAACTTTTTTCCCGACGAAGTTCCCGAAGTCTTGGTGGAATCTAATTCTATAGAAGATGAGATAGATGATCCAGGTTATGATCCTGAACAAATTATTGAATATCCAGAAGCATCCGTTAATGAAGAAAATGAAGCACAAAGTACGACAAGTTCAGATGAAAATGAACGGGAAGGTGAAGGCATAAAAGCGAGAATGAGAAAAAGGAAATCAGATAGAGAAAACTGGAACAGGTTAAAAACCAAGTCTAGAAGAATGAATGGAATGGAGTTTTTCAAAGAAATAAAAATAAAAAAACTATGGAATTAATAGACCCAGCAGAAAGATGGGAGATAGATGTACATCTTTAACATGTCGGAAATCAAAGAAACCCTTTTGTGTCGCATTTTCAGAAGAAGAGAGAAAACGTATGTTCCAGACTTTTTGGGAATAAATGGATTGGGAAGAAAAAAGAGCTTACATAATAGATAATAAGGAATACACGAAAACAAAGATTTCATCAAAGGGAAAAGAACCATCAAGAAGAAGTGGCACCTATTGATACCATTTAAGAAATACTAATAATGAAAAAAAAGGGTATGCAAAAGAGCCTTATTGAATACTTTCGGATTAAAAGAGGACATGGTACACGATTGGTTTAAGAAAACTGAACACGGACGTGACATTACTTCGTACACTTCTATTAGCAGTACAGATGAAACTAGATCTAAAAACCGAAACAAAATAAAGAGAAACTTTCTTACTGAGTGGTTCAATAGTCTACCGAAAATGCCCTCACATTATTGTCGTAAGGACACGAATAGGCTGCACTTGGAAACGCTGTTTCAGTCAAAGAGTTAATTATATAATGAGTACTAAAACACTGTGTTATTAAGTTGCCATATGCGATTTATGGCCAATTTTTTTTGTGCTTTAAACTTACGCTTGTACCAACCAAAGAAAGACTTTTGTGATACTTGTAGTGCTTACGACTTACGAGGTTAACAACATTGAAGACTTTGCTTATGAGTCTCACATAGAGAGAGAAAATTTAGCTAGAGTACATAAGACTAAAGATAAAGAGGATGCTATTAACCTCAAAAATTATACTTTTACTATGGACCTCCAAGCTGTTAAAAACTGTCTTGTGGTAAATGCAAGTGCAATATATTATAAGAAGAAACTGAGTATTCATAATTTTACTATTTATAACTTACAAAACCATGCCGCTGCAAATTACTGGTGGGATGAAACTCAGGGAGATTTAAGTGCATCTACTTTTACGTCGGTAATTGTAAATCATATAGAAAAAAACTGTGTTGACACCAATTTACCTGTTATTTTCTGGACCGATGGATGTTGTTATCAGAACAGAAATGCGACACTTTCCCATGCACTCCTAAATCTTTCAATAAAAAGAGGACAGATGATACAACAGAATTACCTAGAAAAAGGTCACAATCAAATGGAGTGTGACTCAAATGGAGTGTGTGCACCATTTGATAGAATTGAAACTTAAAAATCGAAAGATTTATCTCCCACATGATTACATAAGAGTTACTAAAGATGCACGTGTAAAACGGTTTCCCTTTTCCTTCCGAGTTCGTTTGCTAACTCATAACTTTTATTCAACTTATTCTAATTGCGAAGCAGCATACAAAAGTATTAGAACTGGAAAGATGAAGAATGATCCAACAGTTACTTATCTCAGAGTATTGATGTACGATCAAGATAAAAACAATTTTTTTTTAAATAAATTTTAATGATGAATTCAAACCATTACCGGTGCGTGTTGTTAATGCAAAAGGTCTTGAAATAGCAAGCTACACTAAATTGCACAAACAGAGATTATGTATAAAAAGTGATAAATATAATCATTTACAAGATCTAAAATCAATTTTACCTGCAGATTGCTGCAGGTAAATTTTACCTGCAGATAATTTAACAAAAGATTTATAGATTTAGTATCTAAGTGGTTATATTAATAGAAAAAAATTTTTAACTCAAGGAAATATATTAACTTGTTTATTTGAGTTATTATTTTAATTTTGTATTAAAAATGTAATAAATCTTCTAATCATTTTATGCTTTTTATTAATGCAGCTTGCTCAAATATCCGCTTGCCTAATAAAATTGTGCATCTAGACATAATAAAAACCTGTATCTCAAATTTGTATTAATTAATTATTGATAATACCCCGTATATAAAAAATAAATGCAAATTATTCCCAAATTAAAATTTTTCTATTATGTTTATTTATTAATGATCATTAACTACTTTTCGTCATTAAAAAAAGTTATGATAGTATTTTAGTTTTGGCATAAAATAGTTTTTTGTCTCCCTGAAAAATTGACTTTTTCAGATACGGGGCATTGCAGTTAGGCTATCGATATGTGATCAGCCAGACAAATAGTAGGGGCCATACATCCCTCAGAAAAAAAACCTAGACGAGTTTGAGCGCGGGCATAGTACCGATGAATAATACTCGCTGCATTACCCTCGCGCTCATACTCACGAATTTTCTGGCAGAACACATATAGTTTTGAAATAGGACCCTATATAAATAGTATGAATATTTTAGATACACAAATTCCAGTTTGCCAATTTGATCAATTATTTAAGCAAAGAAAGATAATATATTTTTATTTCTTCTGATACTGTTATAGGCGCTTATGATTATAGAATGTATATATTATGAAAAATCGGACCGATATTAGTTATATATTAGCAGTTATTGTATTTTTAAGTGTAAGTTAAAGCCTGAAAACCACTAATATCAATTTTATGGTTTCAGCTTCTATTTTTTCTATTTAAGAAATTGATGCAAGAGCCAACTAAACTCCAACAAGTGCTTTCTGATATCTTTCTG
>CAXKVY010000907.1:0-148199 GCA_964058915.1 Tetropium fuscum
TTAATTGTAGAAATTACTAGAATAGAATAAAATAGAATATAATCTATTCCTTGATATCTATTTTATATCTAATCTAGACATTATTTCTTTTATGTTAAGAGTCAACTCAAAATTGGTCTCTCAGGAATTTTGGGGTCGCTGACCACGATTTTTTGGTCAGAATCAATATTCTAGGTAGCATTCTCCAAAGTGGCATCTCTTGTTAGTGGTAGTGAGGCCACCAGTCTGGTATTTTGTTCCAGTATGCATTCAGCGGTTGCGTACATCTGCTTTCTTTAATCAGAGCAAGATTAAATGTCTTCATATTTTTGGGGAAAACGACAAGTGGTTTGAGATTACTGAAATCCTCAACGATCCACATGCAGACACCGATACACTAGCCACTGCGGGAGACGCCACGCGACAACGTTGCCAATGGACCTACCACCAAGTCCAATTCTGTAGTGAGGTTGAAAAAATGCAGTGGAGTTGACGGAAGAGCCAGACAGGACTAGATGCTGTGCGAAACACTAAGCAACCTGCTCCGGATTCCCAGCTGAAAATTCCAAACCACATGCTATCAATAAATCTGAAACTACTTGGCTAAATTCAACAGCCAGTTTGAGCATGAAATACTTTTTATATATAAACGTAAGTTGGGGAAGATTAGAGTGGACTAAACCTAAAATAAATATACATACATATAACGCAATAAAAAAATTATTCAAACAAACGTACATTTAAGAGGATCCATTTTTACATATTGTATTAAAAACTAATACCTATCTTCTATATAGAATGTTATCTGTTGCCGATTAACTGTTTCCAGAGTATAGGTCCCATGTCGGCAATACCGTCGTTCCATTGTGTTCCGCGTTAATGTGCCTGCTGCTTAATTAGGGTATTTTTTTACTTTATAATTTTTTTGCTTTGCTATCATTGCAATGGATCCTCCTACGAAAACAGTCCCGAGGTGCATGGGGAAGGCGAGTTAAATATAGAAGTAGAGGAAATCAATGTGAGACAAATCTCTTGGAAATATCGAATGAAAATGCCATGGAAAGTGGTTTCCATAGCAATGGTGAAAACTCAGAACTCAGAAGACAATGCAGCAGTCCTTCCACAATCATAAGGTACTTTAAATAAAAACTTTGTGGATTAGGCCTACTGTTGATACCACGGAAAAGAGAACTTGGGCTCTACCTCCTGGGTGGTGTGGAAGCGAGTTATAAAATGATAAATATCATACCCATTAAGGAATCGGATATTTCCATACAAAATATAATCGTACGTCATTCATTAAACAGAGCAAACTCAGGGTTATAATCAAGACATTCAATTTTACGAACCCACCAACCAAATTTCATCTGGTTACGACCTTTTGCGTGCTAAACCCTTTTTTTCGCCCCGTTGCATGGCCGCAATGGTAAACTGAGATTAAACAATCAACCAATACGCTATTTTTGAATGTTACTGAAAAATCTTGCACCGAAACATAAGTAACGTGAGGTGTTTCATGCCCAAATTGCAAACAATCAATCAGCCAAAGCAATAACATCAAGTTTCAATGTTTAAACTGAAACTATAAATAAAACAGCAAGTTTCAAGAATTTGTTGTCCCTTTTTGTAACACGTATTAATTATTTATGATTACCCGTAAGTATATGTTTAAACATGAATGTCATTTACATGGCATTAAGTGAAGTCATTTGTAAAAATCAACTGCTACTGTTTATTTCTTCCTTGCCTCGTTGTTTGTTAATTCATGGTGATTAGTCAGGCTTGAGTTGATCATTTAAATAACATAATTTTATGTTAAATAAAACATGCTGGACAACGTAAATCGGAGTCTAGTAAACTGTTTAATAAATAAAAGCCACACGCTGAGCTTAATAGTTTGTTTATGGCTAATTCATACTTATTGCGGAGAAAATCAACAACATTTACATATTTTGCCTTGAAGGATATACTACAATCAATCGATTATATAAAACAACATTATAGTTTATATTTTGTTGTATCTCCTCTTAAGGCAAGTATAAAAACTGATTATGCTGGGTAAAAAAATAAGTAAAATTGGCGTACAAAAATAATTGTAAAAAAGTAAAATTTTATAGCCTTCATAAATGGTAACAGGAAGTAGGGGATTTGTCTTATCAAGTTTGCCTATCTAACAACTGTCTTATTTTAGTAACTTTGCAAGGAATATTTGCCAAATATAATTATTTAGATAATTTCGAAAACCTCTATACATAATTTTCAACTCAAAAAATTAAGTTTTCTAAAATAACACAGCCATTTTGGATTCGCTATTTTGGCATTTTGTGTCTGAAAAAAAATCGTGATCAGTGACCACTAGAAAACCGCTATATACCAAAAATTAAAACAGAATTGGCGAGGTTTGGTCGCCTCTTGAGGCATTGCACCACTGACCACTGTCTCTTCTATAATAATTGAACACTACAACGAAAGTAGTAATGGAGAAAAATTCCGAGCGCTGTCCTGTGAGATTATTTAAAAAATCAAATTCAAAAATGTTGCCTTTGTAGGTACTAAATCTACATGTAATCATTTCTGTTTGGCAATAAATCTATTTGGCGAAAAACGAAATTTCTTTTACGTATAAAGAAGTACCGTCGGCTGTCATCGACTCCAAAAATAATAATAATTGTATAATAAATTGCTTGTATTCTAATAAATTGAATTGGCCTAACAAATTCATGGTAGTCTAAGTAGTAATAGTAGTAGAATAACTTAATTATTTTTTACTTTTTGGTGCATTTTTTTTAAAATAGATTTTATTGAAGTCGGTTTTGTTTTTTCTTAAAAATATTTTATCCATAACCTAATAAAATAAAAAAATATATGTTGTAAATAATACACTGCGCGTTTTTTGAAGTGGTTCACCTTAAAAATTGGTCCACTTTGATGAGTTGTAGCTTTTGAACGGATGGATGTATCTTTGAAAGTTTTTTTTTTGTCAGAAAGTGTGTTCCTTCAGTAGCGAGTGTCCATAATTGCATTCATTTGCGATTATTGATTTTACAGGGTAATTTGTACCGCACCCTGTATATTTCATTGTAAGGTCATCATATAGCCTCATATCTTAGTTATGCATATTTTTTTGAATTTTGGTCATATCATTGTCCTTTGAGGATATTGTGTAATTTTTTCCCCTTCGTGTAATTTTTTTTCCACTTCATGTCAATTTTCGTGAAAAAATAAAAGATTGCTTTGGAATTGACAGATGTCAATTGAATTGTTTGTAACAATGCCGCGTATACAAGGTGCAATTCTTGAAAGAATAATTGGAATGGTTACGGCTGGTGTTTCACGAAGAGAAGTAGCTCGGCGCATTAATAGTGCATACAGTATGGTCAATCGCCCTTGGATACGATACCAAAACAATAACTCCCCGCAATATACACATGGAGGTGGACGCCAAAGGGTAACCAATATAGCAGAAGATCATTTTCTAAAAAGAACCGCTCTGCAAAACAGACGAAGTAATGTTACCCAACTGAAACAATAATTCCAAGTGGCCACGGGTAACATCATTTCAACATCAACAATAAGAAACAATTGCATGAAGGTGGACTTCAATCCAGACCAGCAGCTAGGCATCCAAAGTGGACTCATGAGCATAAAAGACGACGTATGAAATTTGCTTTGAATCATCAAAACTGGAATGCAAATGAGTGGGCCCAATGTATTTTCACAGACGAATCACGGTTTTCTGAAAGTCCGGATACCAACCGCTTGCGTATATAGCGAAGAGTGAATGAACGTTACGAAGATTGTACGGTAGGCTTCTTTACACCTTTCGGTGGTAGGTCAATTACAGTTAGGGGTGGGATATCAATAGACCATCGCACTGAACTTGTACTTTTTGTCCATGAGACCGTAACAGCTTTGCGATACTTGGAATGAATTCTGGAGCCAATAGTTCTTCCTCTGTCTCATCAAATGGGTGAACAGTTTGTCTATATGGACGATAACGCCAGACCACATCGAGCCAACATAGTGAATGAATTTTTTCAAGAAAATATCACGAGAATGGAATGGCAGGCACTTTCGCCGGACCTCAACCCCATCGAAAACGCGTGGGATGCGCTCCAAAGAAGAATGTTGGATCGCGAAATGGAACCACATGGGACTGAAGAGCTGGGAAATGCACTTCAAGAAGAATGGGAGGCCATCCCGGGTGATCTAATCAATAAAGTCATCAGCAGTATGCCTCAAAGATGTCAGGAGGTGATAAGGAGTAGAGGTGTAGAGGTGGCCCCACCCATTATTAATTAATGTTTAAAATTTTAAATTCATTCTTTATTGTTATCGCGTTAAAAATTAATAATAAACTTCCTTTTTGACATTTTGCGTATATTTGTAGTAAAAAATCATATTGTTGACACAAATGAGTTATGACCAAAATTCAAAAAAATATGCATAACTAAGATATGAGGCTATATGATGACCTTACAATGAAATATACAGGGTGACTCGTTTACCTCGTGTACATAAAATTGATAGAAAAATCATAGCTTTGCAAATCACCCTGTCAAACAAATATCAATAACCGCAAATGAATGCAATTATGCACACTCGCTGCTGAAGGAACACTCTTTCTGACAAAAAAACGTTTCAAAGATACAGCCATGCGTTCAAAAGTTACAACTCATCAAAGTGGGCCAATTTTTTAGGTGAACCACTTGTCGATAATTAATTTCAGACTGATATCATTTAGTGGAAATGATATTCTGTTGAGGATTAATTCTCAACAGAATTCTCTAAATAATTTGTGGCGTTGGCATTGTGTTCACATGCGACTACTCAGTGGTTAATGTCACCAATAGGCAAGTTATCGCAATTAGAAGTGGGTCTGCTAATTTAATTTTATATAGGTGTAATCTATGAGTTCCATGTCCAAATAACGCTGTAGTAAAAGTTACAAGCACATATCTTGAAACGTTGACTTGTTTAAACAAAGAGTTAGTCTTTAGTCGATGTCGAATTTTAAAGTATCTCTAATTTTTGTTAGCAGCGATGTTAATATAATTATCTGCCCATAGTACTCGGCATTTTTTATGTAATATAGGGATAATGTCAGTTGACGGTATTTTCTTTATGGTGTTACCTTCCAGTGCAGCTCTGTGAACATATTTATCAGCGATTTCATTACCCATGATTCCCACATATCTTGTCCTTTGATCCATGTAAGTATGAATTACACCCCATACCAAGGACTCCAGTTGGATTATAGTTTACGGGGAGCCCATAAACTATAACTATAATCCAACATTAAATAATTAATTTAGCAATTACCACATAATAGCAGCTCAACAATTATCAACGGTTATAGGTATATAATAAACAATTAATATTTCACATTATGTTCTATAAGAAATAGTTGCAATAAGGTATTGCAATCAATTAATTGTGTGGCACAACTTGTAAGTAGTACGATTTGAACAGTAATCCTTAGCTGCCTTGCTCAAGAGGTTTAATTACAATTTTATAATCAATTTAATTACCAGGTAGTATCGAGCACAAGAGAGGTTCTTTTGTTTGGATAAAAAGTTAACACCGTACATACGAAACAACGCATGCCTGTGCGAGCCTCGCAAGAAGCCGGATCGGATTTCACACAAAGGACAATGCAGTAAAAACCAGTAATGCCAGCAATATATCAAACCAATTAATACTCGATTATTTATTATTATTAAGAGAGCTGCCGAACTATGTACGCTGCTACGCTACGGCCTGCAAGTCACTTACCGAAGTGGGTTGCCTTGCGACAATGAATTTTTTAAATGGCACATATTTAAATCGATTGTTTGCATTATTTAAGACAACTTCCATTTTTTTTAGTAATTACCTAGGTATTAATTAATCTGGTTATACGTGCAAGAGAATCCCATGTATGTATTAAAATATATTTTATAATGATATAAGTTCTTTGCTATTCATATTTGTTTTGTGAAAAAAAATCTTGTGTTTGTAGCAATGAATCTTATTTCTCTATGTAATGAATTGCTACAAACCCAATATTTCTATTCACAATACATGATAAGGAAGACACTTACCAGTTGTATGCAAATATATACGGAAAGTAACCACTTAGAAGTTGTACAAGTTCTTTCACCTTCATTGAGGATCTTCAGAGTGATGTACGTTTTGTTTTATATGAAAAACAATATGAATTGTTTAATGTGAACCCTAAAAATGTGAATTTCTCTCTTCTGCAATCTTGTATGTTTACCACTCGATTGGTGTCGATCTCTAAAAACTGCTTCTCTTGATATTCTACTTCTGACCACTCCATGTACTTTATTTTTTCGACTTATACGCAATCCCGTTTTCACTGACTATTCGTCTAATATCTTTATTACATTTGACTGGCATTTGCGTCTGCAAATCCCCGCATCCCTTATATAAGGTATATAAGATTGGTGACCCTTTACCCCTCTTTTTCTAAAATTAAACCGAATAACCTGATCATAACAATTCAAATTTTTCTGTTGTTCTATCATTAACTGTCACTTTGTTATCCGTCTTTTTTAATGTTAAGAGCATTATGTTTCTTTTTGTTGACCTCCAATTGCTCTAGCCTTGTGCAATAATTATTTAATTTGTATTTTGTCATAGGCTTGTTGATAGTTCACAGATAAAACTACTGTTGGTTTACCAAACTCAAAGCTTTCAGCCTTAATTTCTCGTAGGGTAAAAACTTAATCTACCGGACTTCTTCCTTGCCTGAAGCCACATTGGTATTCACCAATCTTCTACTTCTTTTACAAATACGTTTTTTAGCCTATTATTTATATACTACGTTTAATAATGCTATACCCCTATAGCTTTGGCATTCTCATATGTCTCCATTTTATGTATAGGGCAGATTATTGCTTCCGTCCATTATTTTGATAGTTCCCCTTTTTCCTTTATCTTCTCTGACAGTTTCTGTATCTGGTAGGTGAACTCACTTCCTCCGTATTCAAATAGTTCTCGCTCTCAAATTATCATTTCCTAGATTTATTATTTTTCAGTTTCTTAATAATTTCCTTAATATCTTTCCTCGGGGCTGGTCCCCACATTTCCTGCTTCGTCTATATCGTGTTCCTCCGTCATCACATTTATGACATACCAGGGAATATCAACAATTGTTCCTAAAATATTTGGCATCTTTGCTTGACTGCAATTATATTTGTGGGCGCATCTCTATCATATTCAGTTCTTCAAGCTGTATATCCTAATATAGCCTTGATTCTGATTTTATAGAGAAACAGTTTATTTTCAATTAGTAACTGATGATTTTTCTTAAGAAACCAACTTAGAAAAAAATGTTTCCTTCTTATTTTACGTATTTTATCTTTCTAATCTTCTTGCCGAAGATTTTAAGAAATATGCAGAAAACATCTATTCAAAACCTGGAAAGAATCCCCAAAATGTTCATCTAATGTTCATCTATTGGTATGCTTTCAACGATTTTCAAATTTCCAATAATCTTGAAGTATCACCGCATAACAATGTTATTTATAAAACCTTGGAAAATAAAGAATACTGCCCAGCAGTATTTTTAGATGTGACCCAAGTATTTTATAAGGATAAGGATATACTGCTAAAATCATACTTGGATAATCGCAAATTACTTGCCGAATTGCAAAACTAGAATAAGAGATAAATCATTGCATCAACAGGTCCCTGAGGCAGCGTTTTAGAACAACCGTTATACTTTTATTATTCACATCAGATCTCCCAGCAGCAGAAAACATCATACTGGGTACATTTGCAGATGACATAGTAATCTTACTTCCTACATAAATGTTAACGAAACTGTACGAGTTATCAAAGGATATTTAAACAAACTCTATCATATCTCCAAATATGTCTCAAAAAATGGAACAACAAAGTAAGAAATTATAACGTCAAGGAATGAGAAGAAACGTTAATGCATAACGAAGGACAAACAATAGACTTTCAAATAATATATTTCATTTCCTCATAGTATCTTTTCATATATTTAATTTCATATTCTTTAATTTCAAAATAATTAATTCATAATAATATGGTTTTTAACGCATTACTCTTACTTTCTATCGCGTTGCTAAACCGATAACTCGTATTTTATTACATGTGCCGTTCAGAATACTTCCTGTCAAGTTGAATTAATGACCGTTCTTCGTTCTTCTTATATTTAATCACGTGTATACATAAATATTAGTCCTGATATAAGAAATGACAGTGGTGCGTCTGATCCCGCCCTATGTCTACACCCTCCTGTCCCTTAGATCATTCCTCAGGCAACATTCAGGTAAAGGCAGATCATCCCCATATATGCGTATATACAAGTGTTGCCCTCGTTTACAAATTTGTATATATTTTATGTATTGTATATGTCTATATATTGTATTGTCTATCCGTCAATAATATAAATTTATATTATAATGACAAATGCAAATTATTTTAACTACCAGTGCCCTCTTGTCAAATACATACACTTGGTATTATGGAAGACAATTGTGTCCCCTGGTCCGACTAAAGCATGGATATAATGAGACATATATACGACCAGAGCGGTCACGGGGATTGCATATCCACAGATTTTGTTTCTACCACCATCCGTCATGCAACAGACGTCATTCTGCATCTGCATCCTACTTGTTTACGTGCACATTCTGAGTGATTTGATTCTACTCCAATGGGTAAAAATTTCTTGTATTTTTCTTTGCGCCACATAGTGGAGTGTATCTGTGTTTCGATAACAGACACTCAAATTAAAATTTTTCGTGTCCCCCATCATTTTGGCATGATTTGTGCAGGCGTGGTCAAGGGGGGGTAATCAATAAAAAGCATGGGAAAATCGTAAGTTGATATAAAAAATGAAGAGTACCACAAAACACATCCGCTCATTTAAAGATGAGCGAAATCGGATAATTAGTTCGCGAGATTTCGCGAATCGTAGTTGCGAAAATAAGAGGGGAACTGAAGTTGGAGGCTCATTTTTTTCGTGGAGGAGCTATTATGAAGAAATTATGAGGCCGTAGGTTGGGGGTGGTGGGATAATAAGGAGAGCTATACGATGGCATTACCGAACGCCTAGAGCGCAAAAAAGCGACCAGCCTCTTTTTTCAAACGGTGTTTCCGGTATGAGGCAAATATTTTTTTTTCTAATTGACAGATTTTTTTCCGATCTTTAATTGTAGCTTAACTAGATCAAAATCGGATGATTATGAAGGGAGCTAGGGGACCTCAGTTTTTACTATGTAGCAGGAGGCTCAAAATCAAGGGAACATTTTTATTTTTCTCTGAATATTCACGGATCTTAAAAATCATACGACGTTGTGTTAGCTTTGCTTGTTTTTAATCGACTTCAAAAAAGGAACAGGTTTTTAATTCGCTTCATGTATTTTTTATGGATGTTTATCCATTACACTGGAGCGGCTTCAGCAAATTAGATGATATTTGCTGGATACTATATGGTATCATCGGGGGGTGGTCCCATTGCAACTGTTACCATTTGGTACTTCCGGTTATAAAGGAAGTCGATGCCAACTTTGTGATTTTGAACCTTATATAATATTGAATTTTCAAAAAGTTAATGTAATGGTAAACCATAAATATGTAACATACCCTATGCCTATACCAAGCAAAAGCGTTTCTGAGATATCTGACATTTTATAAAAATTTGACATATATATGCATGAGTTTGTAAGAATATTTATAACTTGTTTTCAATACGAGTTCCACACTTGTATTTTGAGACGTAGAAAGACCAGTATCTGAGCACCGTCTACTATTAAAATACTTCTAAAAAAAAATAAAATACGAAGTGTTTCATTTCTTCCGTTACATATGGTCTACTGCAGACCGCCAAAACTTTTTTAGTTTATACATTTTACATTTCTTACGCCAAATTACGTATAATTAAATTCCCTTTTGTTTGTTACTAGGACTCTATTGGTTTTGCTGGAGATGTCTCCAACTTTTGGAGACATCTCCAGCAAAAATGCTGTGTAAACTTTATTTTACTTCTATCTCTCTATATCTCTCTACGTCCCGAGTCCTTCCAAGTGTCTTTTATAGAGCTATTTTTAAACCTGCGCTGAAGGTCAGCTTTCTTTTCGATTTTTATTGCTACATTTGCACAAAAAATAAATCCTTGTAGTATTGCCAATTATTATCAGTCCTATTTTTCTTCAATTTTTTAAAAGCCATCTCAATCTCAATGACATAAGAGATCTGATATTATAACATCCATTCCAACAATATAATGTCACTTATAAATACAATTTTGCGTAAATTAGTAGTCTGCTGCTAACATAGCTTATGGTCTGGCTACAACTTTTATTTATTTTATTGGCCCCACACTGGGACCAATAAAATAAATTTCATAAAATTTATCAACAAATTCCTAATACCTTGCAAATTATTTATCAGTATTTTATAGAGCTTTATATTATTCCGTCGTCTTGGTAGTGATCTGGTAATGTCCATGATACATATTTCACAGTCGATGGGTCCCGGGTTCAAACCCTGCCACCACACATTTTTTTTCTGTTTTACTATTTCTATCTTGAGATGTTTCATATTCCACTCCGGGTTTCGCCTGTAAAGTTGCTACAAACAAAGTATCTACTGATGAATTTTCAGTATGGCCGATGAATATTTTTATAGACCTACTTACTTTCTTACTTTTTACTATTTTAATATCTTTCATATTTCGATGCGGATTTCGCCTGTAATGTTGCAAAGAAAGCTGTAACGTTGCTGCTCAAAAATGCTAACTCATTTCGGACATTTTTGCCGTTTATGGTCCGATCGACTCAAAATCGGTGTCTCGGGAAATTTGTGGTAGTAAATCACATTTTTTTTATCAAGATAAATATTCAAGATGGCGGAAATTTTTGCCATTAGTGGTACAAATCGACTTAAAATCAGTAACTAGGGATTTTGGAGTTGCTGATCATCATTTTTTTTTGTCAAAATTAATATTCAAAATAGCGGATCTTTTCCATCTATGGTACGAATCAACTTCTTGTGATTTAATCGGTGTCTTAGGGATTTTGGTTATTTTTTAAAAATAAATATTCAAGATCGCAGCTCAATGATTGTTCATGAATTTTGCTATTTACAGTCTGATTACGCTCATAACCTTTCTCGCCTTTTTTTGGGGTAGCAGGTCAGAAATTTGGTATCACTATAAATATAAAGATGGCGGCTACGAGATGAGAATATTAATTTTCCTTCGTAAATACAACTTAATTCCATTATATTTTTTTAAAATAAGTATCTACAATACAAACTCTAACCATCCTAACTAACGTTAATAATATGTTAATATCCTTATCCCAACCTAATCCTAATTCGTAAATACCAGAATAGCGAGCGTACCTATCCTATAGAATGTTTCACATTTCCTAATTTATCACTAGTATTAAAATAGATTTTGTTCTATGTGTGCAGAATCTCGCCTTTTGTCATCGCCATTTTTAAATTTCTTAGACATTAATTCTCGTAATGTTGCTAACCGTATCTGGTTGGCAACACTGCCCCATCGAAAATACTTAAGGTCCACAGGTGTGGGCCACACGCCTCGACTCTCGCATTGATTCTTATGATTATATGTTTTGTTATGTTAAGTAAACATTACTCACTTTAATTAAACTGCTATGGGATATGCAAATGAGGCCCAATCTGGAATTCGGTAATGAATAATGGGGAGGTGTGGGCCAAATTAACTTATGATAAATGCCACATGTCCGTCGACTCCGTCAAATTATTAATGTCTGATACTCTTGATAAGTTTCAATATTGTTTTTTAACGGCCACCGACCGGTGAGCTGCATGCCTATTTAATTTTATCTCCGGATTTGGGTTTAATCTAGATTTTGATGTGACTCCCTGTTATTCATGAGGTTTTATTAAGATTGTTATTATATAATTAAGATCATTAGTTATAAACGTGAAGTTTTGGTATGTGTCGCGCGGGGCCATCTGAGTTGGCGTTGGTGGGCTTCCGGGCGTCAATTTTGATATTATGGATGTGGACCACCTGTATGTAATTCAATTACTCCTACTGAAGTTTTATCAATCTTGAAGTACTGTCGATAATATATTGTACACAGCTAGAGCCGTATTTTCACTTCTACTTACAGATCCTCGCTAGTACAGACAAATATTAAAATAGTGGTAAAAAAAATGTATTTCGATTTTACATAGCACCGATCAGTTTATGATTCATCTGCTTATATGCCTGTAGTTCAGATAGCCTCGTAGCCAGCAACGCAGGAAAACTAGTTAATGAATACAGTTCATTAAACAAAAATTATATTAATTGTCTTGTAAGATATTTAAAATAAATAAACTGATTTCTATACATTGCAGATTAAATAAACCTATGCAAGTATTGTACACAGAACAATTAAAATATTTAACACAAAGAACTTAGTTAGCCCCCAGAATAAAATTTCCACAAGGCATAGTATTGACAGTGACGTAGCCAGGATTTCATTTTGGGGGAGTCCGGGGATCCATTTAAGATTTTCAATGAAACATCCATTTATACAAAAATACCGACTTTCACAAGAAAAGACTTTGGGATTCCATACCTTTTACAAATAAAAAAAAATTACGAATAAATTTATTGATATAAAATATGTTTTTAAATATTTTTATAAACATTGGGTACAAATAAATTTAAACAAAGACAACTAAAATAAAAAAATATTAAAGTAATATTCGTCTGGGTTTCCGCCCAGCCCTGAGACCAAAAATGGTGTGAGGACTAACTTCAATATCCCAGTGTCCGGAAATTAGAGCTAGAACCTTTTTATTGGAGGAAAAGTCGAGTTACCTCTCGAAATACATTTAATGTGTTCCTTACGTTTTGTGTGGACACAGTACTCGATAAAGCTAGATTTATATAGCGATTAATCCAATAATTTCGAGTCCAGAGTGGGGGGGGTCCAAACCCCCTGGGAGATCTCCCCTGGCTACGTCACTGGCATTGGGTTCTCTTTTATTTTATCTTTATATCAATATTGTCTTAATGTTACAGTAAACGGACACAATAACGAGTTTTGCTGACGGGACCCCATATTGTACCCAGCAGCAATTAGAAAGCATTACTGAAGAAGATTTAAGAATGATACATGAATTCAAAACAGTAAATAATGACAAAAAACATATCTACCATTATATAGACTAGGATACATAACGGGTATGTCAAATTTAGGACTAGTGATATAGATAGAGCGGCGCTATATATAAAAGAGGCAAAATTCGTGAAATATTTAGGGATTCATATAAATAAACATCTTTGTTGGAATATTCATGTGAATTATTTGGTTATTAAACCAAATTTTACTTTTTATTCTAATAGTCCAAGCAATGGGTATACAAAAGGGGTTCAATTCGCAAAACCTCGGAAAGAATTGATATTTGGTGGGATGGTAGACATATGATCCCCTAATAATAGTAGACCTCAGTTTGCGATTTCGCGGGAGGTTGCCGCTCGAGGCGTGGGAAGATGAAACTCTGCGTCGCGACGCTTTCGCTTTCGTAAGTGCTATCCAAAAAAAGTTCAAATGAAATATGTAAAATTGTGCACAATGTTGGCGCTTGAATTTTTCGTCGGCGACCAATAGTTTCTGCTCTACGGCACCGGCGGCCGAAATTTGCGTGTAGATTTGCGCCAAAGTTGCGAGTAATTTTCAACAAAATCAGAATTTTATCACGGATTAAAACGAAGATCGGTATCAAACAATTCTGTAATATTTTTTTCTGAGTCATATTTTTTGAGTCTGCAGATGCCCGATATGATACATTTCGTCGTGTATAATAAAATATATGATTTTTTGAAGCGTGCCCCTACACACTCTGATATGGGCATTTACAAGCTTTTACTTGCTATGTATGTAAGTATCTAAGTATGTATGTTTGTTCCGGTCAAATCTTGCAACTGAATTTTAAAGTAGTCCACAGCCGACTGAGCTGAAATTTTGCACGCACGTAAAGTTTGGATGACAATGCATGGTTAGCTGAGTGGCGTCATTCTAAATTCAATATGGCGGACCATTCAAGATGGCGGACTGGTTTTTTAGGCACATATGGGTATCAAATGAAAGGGTTTGCTGAGAAGAATAAAAAAATTAAATGACATCACTGTAAATCCAATATGGCGGACTCCCAAACATGGTGGACTATGGTTTTTCATGGGGGTGGAGACGAGGCTATAGACATTCCACTTAATAGATTCAAATTTTAATTAAAACTACATTAATAGATTCAACTTATATTGAACCTCCTCTGAGGTGAATGATCGTCATGATCCAATAAATTTTTCTCTAAAATCAAGGTCAAAGAGTAATAAGAAGGCACAAATGTCCCTATCTCTATATCAATAAATATAGTATAGATATTTCCAATCAATTGTTCATAAGAACTAGCGCCCATTCAAATATCAATCTTCAGGACCATAACAAAATAAATAGTAAGTACACAAAACCTAATATCAATTATATAACTGAAAATTAAATATCAAATATATATAATTTTACTTTACATTTCTAAAATGATATATAAAATTAACCATATTACTGTCCAATTATATATTTATTCTTACCTTTTGAGTACACCCTTTATTTAACCTAGTATATCATAACATAAATTGTATTAGGACTGATTGTTATGCTGAATAAACTTATTATTATTACTATCATTGCGAAATTTTGAATCTGGAATACAATAATACAAAAGTGGATACATGTAACAATATGATAGACAATTATTGTGGATAAGTTTTCAAACACTGATAATCAATGTATGTCTGCTTCCCTTTTAAAATATTTGAATAACATAAAAGCCTAAAAGTAATATATCGGTGTGAAGGTTTCAATCACGTTACTTCTTTGATATTAAATATTTGTGACTATGTGGGATATCTAAGCATAATGTATTCAGATTCTACCTCGCAGTTTATGTTCTCCGGATAAATATCCGATACTGTACGCCATTGATTTACTTTCTCGACTCGAAAATATCACATCTACTCTGAGTGTTGGGTACGTATAGCTAACGATATTGAAATTTATACCACAGTGCAGAGGAATGCATGGTAGTTGACAGGAACCTTCTTGATTAAATCCTGTTTAAAAACTAAGCTAAAGGCTTGTTACGTAAAACAATACTTACTATATGCTGCTTTGTAAATTGAACGCTTTGGACTTATATGGATACACTAATAAGGCCAATTTCGTGATTGTCATCTTTTCATAACAACTGCAAATAGATTGGAGTATTTACATAAAAAAGGCCTCTAGTACCTAGCTAGTATTTATGAATACGTTTAATATTCCAGGGCATTTTATTCCAATTTAATCGTATCTCGCAAATCATAAAGGCAAAGGCCGAGGAGGATATTTTTTTTAATTTCATTTCTATTACAATGTAATCAGAGACCAATATGTAACTTATTGTAAATTCTAATTTATATATTACATAACTTAAGCTCTAAGAGTCATCCTATAATATCTTATTAGCTTGTTCTAATTTCTAGGTATGTTTGCTTTGCAAGAACGTCCGAAGGATTTATACGATGACGGAAAAAAAAGCCTCCCAAACCTTCCTTCTAACCAAAGCCTCCAAACCAAAGCCTCCTTTTTTCTAGGAGACTCCATAGCATAATGATACATGTTTGTAAGCTTAATTAAATATAGTTAGATTTTAAGGGGCTCAAAGGGGCTCAAAATTAAGGCGAAACATTTTTATTTCCCCTTAATTTCGAGCACGGCCAGAGCCCCCCCATTCCTCTCCGTTCCCCTTCTCCTTAGTGAAAACTTTAAAGTGCCCTAGCTCACCTCCTAATCATCCGATATTGATCTTGAGTTGGGCTATAACTATATGTCGAAAAAAAGCTGTCGATTAGTAAAAAAAATATTTTTTTCCAATATTGACCGATCTTAAGAAATCAAACGGCGTTGTGTTAGCTTTATTTGTTTTTAATGGACTTAAAAGGAGGTTTTTAATTTAATTCGTGTATTTTTTTTATGTATGATTATCCATTACTCTGGAGTGGCTTAAGAAAATTGGATGATATTTGCTGGATACTATTGGGTATCAACGGGAGGTGGTTCCAATGAAATTTTAAGAATTTGGTACTTCCGGTTATAACGGAAGTCGATGCCAACTTTTTAATTTTAAATGAAATCTAATATATTATGGAATTATTAAAAATTAATCTAAAGGTAAATCAAAAATATGTAACTTACCCTATACCAAAAGCAAACCCGTTTCTGCGATATCAGATATTTTATTAAAAGTTTGACATGTAAGAATATTTACTTTGAATATTTGACATGTAAGAAACTTTTTTTAATACGAGTTCCACATTGGTTTTTTTGACACGTAGAAGGAGCAGGATCTGAGCTGCCTACTACAATTAAAATAATTTAAAAAATAAAAGACAAAGTGCTTCATTTCTTCCGTTACATTTGGTCTACTGCCAAAACATTTTTAGTTTACACAGAACATTTTCCATTTCTTACGCCCAATTACCTATAATTAAATTCCCTATTGTTTGTTACTAGGATTCTATTGGTTGAGGTTATAACTTTTTGAGACATTTGCAATTTTGCTAGATTTTTAACAGTCTGCAGTAAAAATGCTGTGCAAACTTTATTTTACTTCTATCTCTCTATATCCCGTCGGCTGTGGAGGCAGGAAATACTGCCTGACAAAACAGGCAAATCGTTTTTTTTGTGCGCTGCTAACAAAAAAATATTCGCTAATCCTATCGTATAGCATATGAAGAAATGAAGAAAAAGCCGTTTGATTTTTTTAAGATCGATCAATATTCAGAGAAGTTATGGGCATTTTAAAAATTTTCGTTTTCGCCGTCTCCCAATTATCCCACCACCTCCAGCCCTCGTATTGTCTTCATTACAGTTCTTCCACAAAAAAAAATGACCCTTCAACTCCGCTCCCCCTCGATGAAAAACGAATTTGATTTACGAACTAATTTGAACGAACTAATTATCCGATTTCACTCAGCTTTACATGAGCGTGTGTGTTTTGTTGCACTCTTCACTTTTTATACAAAGTCAAAAGCAGCCGAGATATGCATTAAAAACGATTTTCCCATGCTTTTAATTGATGGTGCCCCTCCACCACTTGACTCCCCAATTGACACCGTCTGCACAAACCATGCAAAAAATATTTAAATTTGAGTTGTATGTTTTCGACACATAGGTACTTCTCTCCAGATCCACTCCACTAAAGGACAGCTTCTTCTTTTTGAAGGGCATGAGATTGAAATGTTTAAGAATAGCAGATTGTATATAAATATGTGACGTGTGTGTAGTCTCAGTTTAAATAATCTCCTCAGGATGTTAACTGGATTAGAGAAACGTGTGATGTTGCTTTTGCTTCAAATCGAAGGTTCCGAACCAACCAGTTTTTTAAGAAAAGCAAAATTCTGAGAACTATTTTCAATATTGTCATGTAGGTATTTCTTCTTCTCGGCCAGAAAAAATGTATTTCCAATAACAATGTCAATATATCAATTAGGTATTTCTTCGCAACTAAGTAACTCTCCGCTAATAAATCTCCGAAGAAAATCAGTTCAATTTGTGGTACTAAAGAATTGAGATATGACACGCTACACCATGTACCCACATAAAACTGCACTATAACAAAGTACCAATTAGTGCCTTTCATAACAGAAATAATGATTCTATTAATTACAATCTGGTTGTTTAATTGTTGCAGATCATCGTCTTTCTCTGGCAGTAAATTCATCTCATTCAAATGAATCCCATTAATTAATTGTTAAAAAAATGTCTGTAATTATAGTGCCACATCTCCAGTACATAAAACGAATGCTGCCGTAATTAGTATTTAAAAAAATCCAAAAAAATATTTAATAATAATTGCGGGCCAAGGCAATTAAAGTGATTGCCTGCAATCGTAATAACCAATTAAATATTCAGGCCGATTCCCACGTTTAACAACGGAATTTCTGGATTTGTAAACTAACTTACCTACCTACACATTGATTATAATATTCGATCTTCCTCATCTACATTCTTTATAATTTTACTTCTACTACATTATGCTTCGACTATGCTACGATTTTACGACTAGAGAAGGCAAACAACTGAATATGTATTTTTATTTAAATTGACATGCTTGATTCGAATTTAAGGTTCCCGTTCCATTACAATTACAAAATCAGTTTATGTCGCTATAGTTAAAATATCAAAATTTCCATTCTAATAATTATAATAAACATATAAGGGGTGCCACAAGGTATAACATTTTTATTTTGAACATTTTATTATCAAAATGAAACTAAGGGGTCCCAGGATGGTAAGAAAACTGCTTTTTTACAAATGAAATAATTTTACACCACCTCCGATTTCTCCGGAAATGAACCTAACTTTTGATTTCCAAATGGAACACCATGCACATTATTACATTTTTGGATTTAGGATGAATTTTTGTCATTTATAAAAATCGCTACAAATGAATTTTATAAATTTCTGACCAGTTGCTCTTTTTTCATAAACAATTTCAAATTTTAGAATTGTATGAAATGAATGATGTATTTTATCTAATAAATATACTGTACATCTTTACAAGGAGAAGGCGTTGTAAATCCAACAAATGGGGGATGAGAACTTGGATGGGAAAATTATGTAATTCCTATAAAGATGACACAGCCTCCTAGTCCACCCAGTATTATTTATGAATTAAATTTTCTGCAGTTGAAAAAAAGATTGTGGCAATTCATGTGGTTGCAGAAAGCGTGGATTAATCTGAAATCTTGCGTGCAAAAATTGTGCAGGCTGCAATTGTGAACTAATTGTGAAAATTAGTTAGAAAAAGAGCCATGATCGGCTGAGTCTGATTGCACAGAGAAAGGTTCTCTTTCTCTGTGAAGAAGAGATCTTCAATAACTAAAAATATTCTTACTTATCTTAATACTTTTAGAACAAGGTTTTGATATTTTTTAAACAATAAAGTATATAAACATAATTACGAATATATTTAGTTTTCAGAAATAATTTTTTCAAAACCTTGTTTGCATCTACAATCTACACCTTTCTTATAATATTTATATAAATAATAGCTCTGTCCACAAAATTTTGCTTTCAACTGAAAATGATAGATCTATGTATATTATAAACCCCTATAAAGTAAAAAAAATAAAAGTTATTTACTCTGCGTTATTCGTAATAGCACTAACCCCAACGCAGCGAGGCTAGGAAAATGCTCCCGCGAGCGAGACTAGGCGGATGACATCACATGCCAGCTGTATGTGTCAGACTGGATGTTATAGTAGGGTTAGGTTAGTGACTATTATGAGCTAGGACGGGTCGGTTATGTGTGTCGATAGTTATTATGCCGACTAGCTTTCACACCACTGGATTGGGGCTGGTTGAAGTCGGTATTTGACGCGAGAAAATCGGATACCGTTCGGCAAATTATGTGAATCTCCTTTCTGGAAACCCTTCTCCATATTTTTTGACAACAAGCAATAAACAAACTATATTTGACGTTCTAATTAATAAAGGCACTAATAGATAATACTGTCAATAATATGCAGACTTCGTTCTAACGAGAACGTAACGGAATAAACCGCTGTACAGTACGGAGTAAGGTTGATCTATCGCGCCTGCAGACTTAGCAAGCATGTGACGTCGAACCAATGACAACGCGTTTATTCGATTCAAATAAAGCAAGCACTTTCTACGGACGCTGTTGTGGTTCGGATTGACTTTTTTTCAGGAACGGTTTCAATATTGCTATTATTAGGTCAACAGCTTCATTCCTCACTACTTTTAACGTATATTATTTTTTTTGTGGACACATCTATTAAGAATAATATATTTAAATTCAGGTAAAAATGTAATACTCAAGATAATTCCAGGATACGACGTTCCTTCTGTCCACCCAGGACACCAGGTACCTCGGAGAAGACCGTTTGTCGTCGTGATACTCTTGTTCGGGAATTTTTTCGATATTTTTGCAAAAAATGCAAAAATGCATTTTTTCAAAATGAATTTATCAATTTAGTTCACAAAGTTTGTCACAACTTCACAAAAACCGCATCAAGATCCATCTTACTGCTCAAAAAATCGATAGTTAACCATCAGTTATTAGCGCTTTATTTCCTCGACTTAGTATCATATGTTGAAAGACAAGTCAAATTTGAATAACTTGAGTTAACCCCATTGCAAGTATTTTTTTAGGAAACCGGCATTATTACTGATACATCTATTTTCATAATTAGATTATCCTTGACCTGATATAATACAACACAATAAATCCAGCAATTCAGCAGGAGCAGTATGGGGTTATTTTCTGACTATTATTTATCCGTTCTCTCAATAAATCATATAATGCTCTCCCACTCATACGCAATATATTGTAGCATTACACTAGTAAATGAGATATTAATTAACAACTCATTGCAGCCTGAAAATTAAAGAAGAAAGCCACAAAATACTATCTAGAACGCTATGGTATGCACCGATCATAGCTACTGTATATATACTCGCAATATCAAATTATACTTTTTGTGAATAAAGTGTGGTCAGCCAGCCTGGTTTCATGGGAGAGAATTTAATCTTCTTTCATGATCCTTCAGATTACTTACTTACCTGTACTAACAGAGCAGAGTTTTAGTAAATATCGAAATATTACCTATTTAATTCTTTAAATAGATAAGTAATATTTCGATATTTACTTAGAATAGAAATGTCGAAATAATAATTACTTGAGTAATTACTACACAATGAATAAAGTTGCGCCCAAAAAATATAATTATTTGCATTTGATAGGTGGCCAAATTAAAAAATCTCTTCTCGTTGCTGGTATTAAGGAATTCTGTTTATTTGGATGATGAATATTCTGAAAATCGCGTGACATAATCTTCAGCACTGTAGATTCATTCAAGAACGAGTTATCTACAACCTGTCGAGTAATTCAGTAAGGTAAGATTAACTCCCTCGCCAAAGAATTCAACTTCACAATTGCTCAAACCCGGATTCCTGGGGAAAAAATAATCTGCGGAGTGGAATCAGCAGTGTAAAATTTAGAAAACAGTGCCGCTAAAGATGACATATGTATGACTTAGTATTCATAGAAAACAACACCAAGATTAAGAGCAGCCCGATAGATAAAGATATACAAAATCAACTGATTCCTAAAGAAAATCCATCAAGATATGCGAAATTATATGGTTTACCAAAAATACCGTAGGGTCACCGCTACAAGATCTAAGCCAGATACTTCAGCCACATACAGAAACTTCAGCCACATACCGAGAAGATGAAGTCATACGTAAAGAATGCAGACTGTCTTAGAATTAATAGAGATAAAGACAGAAAAAATTAAGATCAAGATGATGAAGATGAAGTCATACGTAAAGAATGCAGACTGTCTCAGAATTAATAGACAAAGACAGAGAAAATGTCATGAAAAAAATATTTATGTCCTTCGGGCCAACTCTCCTCCACTATAGAGGACAAATTAATGGTCCATCTAACGAAGGCATAATCATTGCTTTTCTGGGTGCAATTGAATTTCCACACGCTTGACAAATGGTGGAAAAAGAACTATACAGCCTTCTATGCAGCCAGCGAGAATATGCTACACATTTCAACAAGTCTTTTTTTGTGTGTGTTGCGTTCTTTTCGCTAATGACATGCATTGAGTAGCTGAATCATAAATGGTAAGTGTTTAGTTCTCAGGATGTTCTTAAAGATCACTAAGGGTGCCCTCTATCATTCGTAACTAGGACTAAGGTATGAATAATTACAGGTTTCTTTGCGGAATAATCGATTATATTATATATTTAATACTTTAATCTATATCATAGATATTTTAATAGATATTTCTTAGCGAATATTAACTACATGCAATTATTGCAACGAAATATTGTACTATTCGCTTTATTAAGGTTGTGAGACGGCTAAAAACGCAATGGGTATGGAATTTATTATTCTAGGCATATTATGAATCTCAGAGGAAAGGTCTAGTATTTATTTTCTCGCCTTCTATTTTTTTGGTCGCTGAACACAAATTTGAAGTTTGTAGGCAAAAATTTGGCCCGGAACATTGTTTTTTTGGTACTTTTTGGCAACCGGGGAGGACGTTAAGCCCAGTGTGTCCTGTACTTCGATGTCGAATGGTCCGCCCACCCTCAAGGGTATTTGTGGGAGCTGTCTCGATTAACACGATGTTGCAGGGCCCCTCACAATTGAAGCACAAATTGGTGCAATCGAGGCCTGCTTTTTGTAGCAAAATTTTTTTGCGTAGGCTTTGACGCATCTGCATGACAACAGACAGTTCGGGAAGAGCAGGGCTTGTAGAGAGGTCGAGACAATTGGTTGCTCGTTTCCAACCAAACTCAATCTTCGGCATTTTCTCAACTGAATTGCTGCATCTGGTGATATACCCTAAAACTGTGCTGTGTGGCTACAGGTAATTTTGATGAAGACTTGAGAGCTACCTTCTTGTAATTAATGTACCTCAGACGGTTTATCGGCGTTTCAGTTCCTCCTGTGTAGACGTACACGTTGCTGCAATGCTATATGGGGTTGCTTCAGGGTTTTTTAACACACAACATCGGCAAGGTGGGGGTTTTTGGTGAGAGTTTTCACAAACATCAATTTCCCTTGGTTGCAAGGTGCTGAAGGCAGGCACGAGAGTAGGTGGTCGAAGGAACGTTTCCCTTTCCTTGTGAATTTCACCAGATATGGGAATAGTGCACTTTTTTGGCGCGCTTTAGCGGCGGAATGGTTAGCCTTCCAAAAAACGTTATATATGAAAAATGTAGGAAATTTTATATACTTTAATTTGGTATAGAATAGGCTAGTGGAAAAATCGATTCCTTCGAATTTCCATTTCTGCTTTTGTGTAGTGGTTATACTTGCACTATTTTCGGCCCGAAGCTGAGCAAATTAGTCAATGACGTTCCATAGCGTCGGATAAAAGATGTTGCTCTGTAGATATACGGCTATTTATATACTTGTTGATTTTGGACCGCCCGACAAAGAAACATTTTTAAAGGGCGGACAAATATCAGGCGTTTTTATGGGGGTTTCATTTCGATTTGGAGACATTTTACGTGTGTCATGGATGGATTCTTGTAATAGTGCGAAACTGGTTCTTCTGAGAATTCTTCTTGTTTGATGGTCCTTTTTGTGATGTCAGAATCATGTCTTTTGGTATAATGTCTTGATCTCGGCATCGTTGTAGAAATTATAGCGTACAAAGCAGTGTACTTTTCTTCAGGCAAATTTTTCCAAAGCTCTGGTCTGGTGGAAAGTGTTCTCCCGTAGACATTATGTTGGTTTTCAGGTTTTCGCTAGTTCAGAATGTAGTAGATAATTTACGGGTCGCCCACATATCTTTTATTCTTGTAGAACGACACCATAGATACGAAGTTATGGAGAAAATATGGAGAAGAACTTGAAGATGGCAGATGTAACTTGACATCCCTGCCAGGCACCGTAACATTATTAAACACTTTAAAAGCTGTATTGGCAACACAAATATAATAATTGTTTCCTTAGATGGTATAAGTAATTTTAAATTGCCTGCTTTAGAGTAAGCACAGGAAATTAGCATCAGGTTAACTGTACCAATGCATAAAAAATGTTGTGGGCTCCACTATAATCCATAGTAAGTGAACGGTAGCGGACGATCTGCGACATTTTTTCTACGTCGTTAACAGAATGTCATGCTCCTGCACGCGTGAACTGTTAAGCAGCAAGCATCGACGAAGTAATAAATAAATAATAATGCGCGGGTCACACACACGTTGAGCTCATTATAAAATTATTAAAGAATGACAATTTAAGAACAGGAAGACGTATTTTGTACGGTTTTTAACGTGTAATCATAAGCGCATTACCTTATAGTAACATGGCTCGTAATTATAAACATATGTCCAATGACCGAGTGTCGTTATTAAGTCTGGGAAATCGACAATTAAAAAAAATTAACAGTGCTGTTTCTATTGTGCGGGCACCCCGTAAAAAATTGCTTGTTTGCGATCAGCGGTAATTTGTAGGAATTACTAAAAATATAATTACGGGTAGTTAAATTATAATTTGGAAATAATGTAGGTATAGCTAAGATTCCACGTATGTAATTATAACTTCTAAAAATGGTGCGGATTAGTAAACAGGAAGTTTAGTATAAAAAATGTGGCTTGAATAATTGGCAGTACAAAAAAACATTTAATAACTAAAGTTAAAATTGTGGATATAAACGGCTTCAAAATGTATACGCAGCTTTAAGCTTTAAGCATGGTCATTCCACAAAGGACCATGAGGACATTTATCCATAGGTTTATTGGATTACTATAAACTAAGAAAAGGAAGAATTATAGTTCTAGTTCTCTAATTATATTATAATTATATAAACTTGCACTTTCTCTTAATGCGAATATATTTTCATTTATTTCTAAAAAACGGCAGCAAAGAGATTGGGGGCACGAAAACACCTTTAGATGACCTTTAAATTTATTAACTGTAGGAGATTTGGTCCCAAATTGTCTCAAAGCAACCGAGTGGGAAATTGAACTTGCTTTGGAACAACCAGTTGTTAACAGAATATATCATTTAAATAAGAGATAGAGATAATTTCACTAATGCTTTAGTATTAATATCACGGAAAAAAAATATACTCGTGGGTTTTCATGGTCGCTGATTACGAATCTGATACTGAGACGAAAATTGGAAAAATCAAAAAGGCTGAAGGTAAATGGCGCGAAATTTAAATAAAAGGGTTGCTTTTTTCGGGTTTTTTTTCACTTAAAACGTAAAAAAGACCATAAAAATTGCATATGAGTATTTCCTGTTATTCCTATACCTTTTGGTCCTTCTTCGAGAGCAGTTTTTATTTTCGTTCATATTTTATAAAGCCTAAGTGGTAGTTTTTTATTTAATCGAAGACTAGAACTAACAGCTGGGAAGCTCTATGAATTATCTGCATTTTATTAAGTACTTCTTTATTGATAATTTGAAAATGTTAACATTCTAAATAAAATACCAAATAATAAAACATGTTAATGCTAATGGAGTTGATTTACATTTATAAAAACCCGAAAGCACCCTAATATAACGACAAGAAAGGTACAACAACTCTGTAACCTACGGTTTGTTATTTAAAAATATTAAACAAAGTTATAGAAACCACTATCTCTATAATATTTGTAGGTATATATATATATATATATATATATATATATATATATATATATATATATATATATATATATATATATATATATATATATATATATATATATATATATATATATATATATATATATATATATATATATATATATATATATATATATATATATATATATATATATATATATATATATATATATATATATATATATATATATATATATATATATATATATATAAGCGGGCGTCCTAAAGAAATATAGGACCGACAAAAATCACCACTTTATTGAAATTAATACAAACATGTTAAATTTGTAATAAAAAACTTAAAATAAAACACCTTTAACTAAAATTTAAATAACACTAATATCTTGTAGAACCACTCCGAGCACGCATGAAACTCCTAACCCTTTGACGCATACTCTGGACCAAGTCGTTTAATACATTTGTTGCCAAGTTTGTCCGACAGCCTCTCCTAAATGTTCAAGTGTGTCCAAAGGATTCTCTAGTGTGTTCAATTGCCTCGACATTTATGCTCAAACATTTTCTATACATTTCATGTCTGGTGGACAGGCTGGTCACTCCATTCTGTCAATACCGTGAAATTCCAGTCTCTCATTGGCAATTTGAGCACGGTGATGACGGGCATTATCATCTAAAAGTATGAAATTTTCGGCCATTGCACCAGCAATTGGGACAATATTTGGTTCAATAACCATGCCTTGAGCAGTCATTGCACCTTACAGCAGTCATTGTAGCATTGTTTAAAACCACCAAGTCTGTCCAGCCATTAAAATAAATAGAACCGCAAACAGAGAATGCGCCTCCACCAAAAGCAGTTGCCTGAACGATAAATTGTTCATTATATCGTCATCATTGTTCCCTCCAAACCAAAATACGGCCAGCAGAATTATATAAACGGAATCTGGACTCGCCCGTAAATAAATAATTTCTCCGTTCATTGATGATCCAATTGTGATGCAGCTGGCCCAACCTTGTCTACGTACTCGATTCTCCCTACTCAGAAGAGGATGTGGTGCACGCCTTCCTGCCCTTAAAGCGATCATATGCAACCTTCTTCTAACCATCTGGTTTGAAATTACTGTTCCAGTGGCAATACGTAATGTCCTGATGATACGAGGCAGAAAAAGTTGGATTTCGCTTAGCAATAATTTGTAGATATCTGTCTTCGGCACGGGGTGTTTCAAGTTCTCACCCTCTGCCATGAACGTATGGAATTCGTCACATAGCGATTCCAGGATCGATTCCCAACGCTTTGTGAAAAATTTAAACGTATAGCCACCTCACGTTGGGTCAACCTTTCGGTGACACAACGAATGATGTGTTGCAGTTGAGGGTTGTAAACGTCTTCGAGGCGTAACTGGCACTGCCAATACTTGTCAGTTGTTACTAAGTAACCCCATTGAATTAAAATAATTGCTACAAAACGCATACGTGTAAGGTCAGGTCAGAACTTATTGTTACATTATTGATTTAAATGGAAAAAATGCCTTGAATAAAACAAAACATTAAACCTTGACTGAAATAGTAAAAATTTGATAACAAAACCAATATATGTGCATATATTTAAAACATTTTAATTTTTTCCAAAATTATCAAACAAATTTAACTTGATCCTTATCAATTGTTGACCAGTGTATTTATTATAGCAATTTGAACACTCATTTGACCTTGAGACTGAGTGACGTCACACAACCTGGTTTTAAGTTTGCAGCATATTTGTCAGAATGCGTAAATAGCCCATGCCCACAGCTGTAGTTGTTTTCGCTTAGTTTTGTAGTTATGTTTTGTGCGTTCTCTACGAATTGTGTTATGCTTTGTTTCTGTACATTATTGTAAGAATATAGAACCAGGATTTTTTAAAGGAAGTGCAGAATTTAAAGGAAGTGCCTAAAGTTCATTTTAGGCATGGTGCACGAGTTTTACATGTCAAATTTAGATTATTTATCAGTAAGTCGAGGCTCGACAAAGTCAATGCATGGTCCACTGTCAAAAAGCAGGGAACCAATTTAGGAATATAGTACTAATACACTTTTGTGACATGTTCAAGACCGTAGGTTCTGTGATGTCACTGAGTAAGGATACGTGACGAAACGGATACGGTGAGATTTACTGTAAATCTCGCCTAATCACTTAAAGCAATAAAAAAATCAGTGAAAAGAGGTCTTTTTCTATCTCTCTTTTTCTGTCTCTATCTTTTAGAGGTTGAGATATGATCTCCAATTTCTGTTGCAGCGGTACATTTTAATGACAAACCAACCAGAAGGTCAGTGCGAAGATAAATGCAAACATCCATCCCTAAATTATATATATACACCCCTTAGCGTCCTCACCCCCCCCCCCCCACTTACTAACCTAACTGATTTAAAAAAAAAGCCAAAACCAAATAAAAATCGAAAAAAAAACAGAAAAGAAAAAACAAACAACAATGTAAAAAATAACTGCATGAAAAGCATCAAAATAATAGCAAAAACGTTATTCGTTTTTGCTATTATAACCCTAAAACGAGGCATCGGACAGAATAATAAACTAACAAAACAAAAAGACTCACACAAACTAACGTAGGATTATGATAAATGTACCACCGCTTTTTAGCCATAACTTATGTATTAACTAACACAATAACATTAGTATAAAACCCGCAAAAATCTACCTATCCTACCCACGTCGGAAATAAAATAAAGCCAACACATCGGTCAGTCAAGAACAAAGTCAAAATTCACAGTATAACAACCGGCCAAAGTATTCCGAAAGGAATAGAGGCCACTGCATAGCATAAAGCTACCACATATAGTGTGGTATGACACTCCTTTATATTAATTTTTATATAACTTATCTTGAACCCTTTAAACTTTAAACCAAAGTTGTTGCTAAGTGTAGCCACCCTACATTCAAGCTTACCACTTTTATTTAAATAAGAAATTCAATTATGTCAACATTAACAATTTATTATCGATACTGATATCTACTCACTACCTCGTCTATCCTGTACATAATTTGTAGACCATGCGTCTGATTTGAAACTGAACGGAATAGAGCAAAGATAAAACGCTTGTAATGTGATTATTTATTATCCTCGTTTTTGTCTACGAGGAAGATGACGATTATATGCTTCTGTCAAGATTCATAATTATCAAGGCATACCATATTCAACCCAAAAGATTTTATGTAGCCTATAAAAACCTGGTTTAATCTTTCTGTTTAATTGTATATTAAATTCGCGTAACGACCGTTCTATTCCACCATGTCTAAAGCGGTGATTCTCATTATTTTAATCAGTTCTTCGTTGTATCTGGATGTTTTTATCAAAAAATTCAAATTAATACCAGGCGCAGACAGTAATTAGTTATTAAAGAATTCATTTCGGCCCCTGCCATATCGAATTTGTATTTTATTTCATTTCGAGGAAAATTAATTATTTTTACCTGCTGTGGCACAAACAGCTACAAACAAATAATATGAGAATATAGGAGATATTATTAATGTTGTTATTATGGCCCCTATTTGATTATGGCCATTAATTTTTTTTTAATAAACGTTGATAGATCTTTCTTAAACAGCACCCATTTTCTCCATATGTAAATTGGATTCAAATAAGAGAATAAAAATTTAGCATAATAATAAAGAAAACCTGTTTAATCTTCTGAAGGTATTGCATAGGTATTATATTATAGTGTACATTACATAAAAAACAATAGCCACCACGTGGAGACAGGTCCACAAAGGGTAAAGGTAGCTATGAGCGATTTGTGTGAATGGGTTTTTTTAATTTTTCAGCCAAACGGTAAGTTTTATTATAAAAAGAGTTATCATAAAAATTGTAGATAATGCAATTATCTAGAAAAATTGTTCTTCCACTTTTTTCCCTAAGAATCACCATTTCTGAAATACAGCCATTCAAAAAGTTGTGTTCTCCATAATATGCACGAGTATGCCGCCTATATACTTCACTGGATCCGTAATACAAGTAGAAATGTTGGTATATGTAACTTATACGTATAAATTATACGATGCTGAGAATATAAACACAAAATAAACCCAGTCTCGCACTTTATATGCCCATATTACCTTGAGCAACGAGTTCTGGTTCGGAGTTCGAAGTGTGCTGGTGTGTTATAGCAGATGATCTGAAACTACCTAAGAAGGAATTACACCTTAATTAAGGGAATACTACCTGAAGCGAAGAACTACGAAGTGGCAGCCCCACATCAAATCCGTATTTTACAAGACGTTCGATTGAAAATCGTTGTCCTGCCTACCAAGGCTTTTCAAATGTTACTATCTGTTGAGGCATATTAATAATTTATTATTTCTCACAGGTTCACCAGCCAGCCCTAACCTCTGCCGAGAGGAGGCAGCTATCACAGACAGGGATGAGTTCCTGTCTAGTCCAGAGATGGCACCTCCGTGGGCACTGCTCAGTACCAGCAAGGGGCCCTAGTAGAAGCCCTTCGAAATGGAAACGCTCAGCTGCGGAGGATGCTCGGTATCCAAGAGATACGGAGGCCCAGACGATACAGCCCCCAGAGCTGACACAGGAAATTGCCGGCCTCAGTAGGCCCTGACCAGACAGGCGGCCTCTAAATGCCAAGACGTATACATGGAGTTTCAGAGCCAACCCTTAAGCTAGAGCAAAACAACAACAAAGAGGTGCAAGAAAAAGTATTGGCCGATGATCTACACATTGCACGAAGAGGCAGGCAGTCCGAGAGGCCCCCATAACAGCCACAAATACAACCAGAGAAGCCCATAACGGAGCCCGAGGAATCTACAAAAAAGAGAACGGGGCACCTACCAAGAAGGGAAAAAATTAACAGAGAGCTGAGCATAGCCAGGGTGAACTTCGCGAAAGCGAAACTCACAGGCGAAGGCATCCACATACAGCCCATGACCCCAGATGACTACCACAAGAAAGCGCGGATCTTCAGGAAACAGAGGGTAGAATTCCACCCTTTACTCCTTGAAGAAAAACTGCTACGAGTAGTCATTCGAGAGTCATTCGTGTGCATATTATGGAGAACACAACTTTTTGAATCGCTATATTTCAAAAATGGTGATTCTTAGGAAGAAATGTGTAAGAACAATTTTTGTAGAGAGGTAATTAATTGCATGATCTACAATTTTTGCCTGACCTATTTTTATGATAAAACTTACCGTTTGCCGTTTGAGGATTGTTCCTACATAGAGTCTGGCAAAAACCAGCAACCTATCATGAAATATGTCTTCAATATGTTAATTTTGCACTGCACTCTTATTCGCAGAAGTGTTTTATTGATTTTGATAGCTTTAACACTGATATTACATTTACAAAAAACGCTATATAACAATTTTGATCTCAGGGAAGTGTAGAAGTAGCAGTAACTCCAGATTCAATTGTGGCTGTTTCCCAAGCACACTTTTCTTACTTTGGTTTGTTACTTTTTAAAAAGTAACAAACCAAAAAAGTTTTACTAACATCTTAAAGGGATATTTACTGAAGACAGGATTCGTAGTTCAGCAAGCCCAAAAAGATACAGATGTTGACATAGTTGTAACAGCAGTTAACCAGAGTGAATTTTATCCTACTGTTACACTTGTTTCTGAAGATACTGATATCGCTGTCTTATTGTTATACCATACCAAAACATCTAACATTTATTTAATGAGACCTGGAAAAGGGGCCAAGGCAGATAAAGTGATGCAAATTAGTATATTACAGCAACAGTTAGGCCATAACAAAATCTTCCATTTTATTTTTACATGCAATATCGGGCTGCGACATTACCTCTTTTCTTTTTAAGCAGTCAAAGGAGCAACTATTGTCTGTATTTAAAAAAGAGGATTTGCTCTGTGATAAGGTTTCCTTATCTCAAAATGAAAATGCACCGAAAGAAGAATTGTTAGAAATTGGGTTTCAATGTATTTTAAAATGGTATGGACTAACAAAGTGCAGAAATTAAATGACTACCGGTATATTATGTATAATTAAGTAACAAGCAGGCAAACACTTAGTACTACAAGGTGATGTGGCCTCAAAGGTTATTTTAAAACAAATATTTTGCGATTGCAAAACTCGTTGTGATAGAGGGTGTTCATGTAAAAAGCTAGGTTTAAGATGCTCGTCCAAGTGTGGCAATTGGTAAGGACTTTCTTGTAAGAGCAATTCGATGGATGAAGTGGAAGAGATGGAGAAAATGGAAAAAAGTACCGATATGTCATTTGATATATAAAAGAAAGTGTATTAAAAAATATAAAGACATATTGCTAGCTAATATCTTAATATTTATATATATACTCACGATGTAATATGTTAGCTAGAACTGTGAAAGATACTTAGGTAGGACTGTGTTTGTGTCTTACTACAATAAGATAAACCAGTTAAACATCTTAAAATAAAATAATATTTTGTTCGCAAGTGTTGGAAAAGTGGTATTAGTGACTTAAATGCTAAAATCTGAGAAATTAAACTGTGTAACTAAAGTTTATCCACTGTAACTTTTTTACTATTTATGATATCGTAACAAATAAAAAATGTTAATAAGGATGGTATGACCTACCTATAAAAAAAATTGTTAAAAATTATTTCCTTGCATTTCTCTAGTGATCCTGGGCTATAACACAATATTCGTTCTTGTATATTATCAACAATGCTGATCTGCAACAGGTTTGCAGGTTTTTTAATCACGATGGATGAGCTGATTGATCTCAAATTGGTTGGGTAAAACATTTTGACTCAAATATTTTGATTATTGACTATCGTAGAATTATAGGGGTTCACATTGATTTTCTGTACATTTCATTTTCGTGTTTTGGAATTCCTTCTCAAAACCCCAAATTTGCAAATGTTTTCCGATGACTGCATGAACTACAATCTTTGGAAGATGACGAAACTATTGATGGCACACCGAAGTATCTCCAGCAATTATGCCTCCTCTCAATTATTGTGAACTAGTTACTGATGAGGATTCGGATGATGTAGATAGAGCGTACGTAAATAATCTTCCAGGATCACAACTTCGAGCAGATGCATTTTATAATCGTCTCAAAGCACTTAATTTCAAATCAAGGCACCCATGAAAATAATGGTGAGTCGGATGATGTAGATAATTTACCATTGTCAGTAATAAAGAGCCGAATCATCGAAAAACTATAAAGCCAAAGCATCAAGAAAAGTTTTACATGGTCTCATCAAAGATTTATCAACAACAGAGTTACCTCTCTACAAAATGTTACATCTCTACACAAAATTCTAATCTGTCAGGCAAACTAATATTTTTTTTGGACGGATGATAATCCAACTTAAATCCGCTCAATAAACAAAAGATATAACGAAACGTTTAAACGTTTCTTTGATATATTTTTGTTTAGCGGTTATATGACTGCACGTCATCGTAGAATGTTCTGGGAGAATTCCCTCAATAACCAGAACGCACTCGTTTTCAATGCTTCGTCCAGAGATACCTTTAACAATCTTTTTTTTCAACTGTTGTTATAATGCTAATTTGGAGCCATCCGACAAAATTAAACCCCTATTTCACAAAATGAATGAAGCATTTCAAGAATATGCGCCAGAACGTGAAAAGCAGAACGTGTTGATGAAGCCATGATGGCTTAATTACCAATATTAATTTATATAATTCCAATAATTAATAATCCATCAGGGTAATTTAATCTTAATATCAAATGAAGATGAAGTAGTCGTGGTAGCTGAATGGTAACTGGCAAAAATCTTAAGGTTAATTATTTGTAAAATATAATAATACTATAATGGCAAAATGTCTATAGTGGTTAATGGAAATGAAGAGAAGTATCTTAACGATTGCTTTTGGGTTAGATGACTACGATACGTTTGCCTGGAAGCATTTAATAATTCCCCCCGTACTTACAGAATTATGCATGGGCATTTTTTGCCGGGGCTGGTAACTATTTGGACGTTTAATGAGAATCGGGCAGGTTCAGACACAAATGAAACCGGCCGATTCTGCATTAATTCATGGCATTAATCTTCCACATAGCAATAACTAACGTGCACAAAAGGCACTGTCGGAATCGTACACACTCGAACCGCATTAATGCTAATTCTTGAACACTCCGGTATCAGTTGTTAGACAACGGAATGCGAGCGGACTGTTAAAATCACTGTAAACGCTGAAAAAATATAATAATGAGATTACTGCCCAAAAGTTTTCGCGGGTAATGAATTATTTAATAATGTTTACTTTGGAATAAATGTGAAAAGTAGTACATATATATTTTTTGTTATAAATTTACGCTTTTTGCTTTGAACTAAACACTCTTTATATTAATTTTTCTTTTATGTATAAGGTACGTGGTGCATCCACGTACCATCCATCCCCCATCCCTCGGGGGACATCTAAACAATCATTTAAGCGGTAATAAGCCATACCATAGCCATCTTGATAATTAACTAAACTGCTGTTCAAAATTATCGCATCACGTTAATATTTGGTAAAATTTGAGGTCTCATAACTTTTTTACTTTTAGTCCAATTTTGATAATTTTTTTAGAATAGTGTGGATAAAACGACTAATTTCAACTTGCATATCCAGTCTCTTGTTAACTGAGGACGGTTTAGGTATTATACAGGGCTAACTAAAAGGTTGTTATATAACCCTAATTTTAAAACACTGTGGAATAATTTCGTAACCAAATTCTTTAAAAATACCAATTTTTGTTAAGAACCATTCCTTTCCTACATTTTGTTTTTTGGTCCATGTCTTTAGATACATTGGTTCATTTTTAAAAGCAAAATAAATTTGTCACCAACAGTTTACTGTTAATTTACTCTGCTGTTACAAGTGATATGTAAAACGTAAGCGGCGTATGTCAACCAAAAAACAATGATTGGGTGTATGCAATCTCATTTTGACACATTTTTAAAAACAATACGGTGTTGAGGGAATATTCAGCAATTTAAAATAATGAATCGTGTGAGACATTTGACAGCATTGGAATGTGTAAGAGCGCAAACTTTGGTTGAAGAGGGTAAAAGTATGCGATATGTCTCTCGAATTCTGGGTGTTAACCATTCGACAATAAGTCGAATGTTAGAACGTCACAGGGCAACTGGTTCTCACTCCAGGAGACGTGGGCAGGGTAGAAAAAGGGCGACGAATGTTAGGGATGACCATTTTCTCCGCCAAAATGCTTTAAGAAATCGGACAGTAACAAGTTCGCAATTTGAAGTGAACTTGAGATGGTTAGAAATGTTCAAGTTGCTGCTCTTACTGTAAGGAGAAGACTACGGGAGGCAGGTTTGATCAGTAGAAGGCCCATAAAGGAACCAGAACTTACCAGAGCTCAGAAGGTAGCTCGAATACGATTTGCACGAGCACATGAAAATTGGACTATCGATGACTGGAGGAAAGTCCTATTCTCCGATGAAACAAGAATAAGCCTAAAATCTCGTGATGGGCGGCAACGTGTGTATAGAAGACAAGGGGAAAGGGAAGCTGCCTTCAATTTTGTTCTAAACGAACCCTTTGGTCGTGGCTCCAAAATGTTTTGGGCGGGTATTTCTTTCGATGACCGTACGGAGTTAGTCCCTATTCATGCAAGGGCAACGAATGCGGAATACTACGTAGAGAACATTCTCCAGGAGCATGTAATGCCCTATGCTCCGTTTATTTGTCCTGATTTCATATTCATGCAAGATAATGCAAGACCATATGTAGCAAGAATTTGTGTCGAGTACTTGAATGAAGTCCATATTGATGTTATGAAATGGCCAGCATAAAGCCCGGATTTAAATACCATCGAACACCTATGGGACATCATTAAGAGAGCAGTGAGACGACGTCTATCAGCCCCACAGAACCTTCAACAGCTGGAACAGGTTACTCTTCATTAGTGGGATAATATTCCTCAACCCGTCATTCAAAACCTCATTAGAAGTATGCCACGGCGGATTCAGGCTGTAATCCGAGCTAGAGGTGGCAACACAACCTACTAGGGATCAGCTCACATAATTTTATTTCTTTGTTTTCCTTTGTTTTCTTGTTAATTAAAAAATGTTTCTTCTCACCCTGAAAGTTTTTTCAATTGATTTCTGTATGGTGCGATAATTTTGAACCAATGCATCTAAAGACATGGACCAAAAAACAAAATGCAGGAAAGGAATTGTCCTTAACAAAAATTGGTATTTTTAAAGAATTTGGTTACGAAATTATTCCACAGAGTGTTTTAAAATTAGGGTTATATAACAACCTTTTAGTTAGCCCTGTATAATACCTAAACCGTCCTCAGTTAACAAAAGACTGGATATGCAAGTTAAAATTAGTCGTTTTATCTATAGTATTCTAAAAAATTATCAAAATTGGACTAAAAGTATAAAAGTTACGAGACCTTAAATTTTAGCAAATATTAACGTGCTGCGATAATTTTGAACAGCAGTTTATATTAGCGTTGTTGTGAGGTCTTATTTACATCCAATAAGACACAGACGTTACACTTGGTTGGACTTGGTTAGACTAGCTCGTATTTGGCTTTAGTTTTGTTGTCACACATTTAAATTATTGTTGGTTATTATTGGTTATTTTTCTTGCACAATGTAAATCAGAATAATGTTTTACTTTTTAAATCATTGAAAAGAGAAAAGTAGAGGAAGAGACAAGAAGAGGAAATACACTATATTCATACAGCATACAGCTGCATCAAACTTGGAAAGTTTTTACATACATTTGGTGGGCATATACACACATTACAGGGCAATCAGGGCTAAATTTCATGTATTTAAATGGTTTTAGGACAATATTTTGTCGAATTTTAGGATGCTTTTAGGACAAATTATGACTCTCAATATTTCTCTGAATATCTATTTAAAAAAATGTTAAACATGAATTAATGTTTTATATAGCATTTTATGAAAAATACTGGGAGCATATTCTTATTATAGAGAAGCAGTCATACTCATTTTCTTCTTCAAATCTTCTTCGTGTACGTTTACTGTCGACTTATATAAACATATGAAATGAACTACTTAATTTTTTTAATTTAAAGAATTATCTTACATATATTTCCATTTTAGGAAGTTATAAGGACCAAATTTTATGATTTTTATGATTTTAGGACCCAGAGCCCTGTCAGACAAGGAAAAATGAAGTTCTTTACGTTTTTTTTAAAGGCCAAAGTAAATGCAACTCCAGAAAGCATAACTAAAGCTGCAATTTAATTTTATATAGCACTTTTGGGGCAAAGGGCTATGCCACATTCCTGCAATCTGATAGACACTAATCCTTTGCGCAATCAATAACAGATAAATTCACTCTAATCACCGACTGAATGAGGTTGGAAGCAGTCGTCAAATTAACTGATGCCGATTCCTATGCTACAAGACGCCGCTCCCCAAGAGGTATTAAAGATTATTCTTGTAAATGTAAAAAAGTTGCATGTACCATACAGCCAGGAAAGCAATTTTACAGTGCTTAGTAGGAGGTGGGTCATGCCACGGAATAGCTTGGTAAAATTCAGAAATCAATATAGAAGAACTAGAAAAATAGATGGTAAGGATTATGGTAGAACTTCTGCCACACCAATCCCACAAGATATATACCGATCCAGCCTAATTTGGCCTCTAATTTCTGGCACGAAAACATTCCCGACCAAAGAAAATATATTACAAAAATAATAAGTCTTAAATTCGGTCACTCCTGCTTTCCAGATTATCTATAGAAAATAAATGTTTTGCCATCAGAAAATTGTGATAGTTGCAGTATTAAAAGTGACATGGATCATATATTTTGTCAATGTTCCCAATACAAAACAGCAAGTAACAATCTATATGGCAACCTTACAAAATATAATACCCAAACACCCGATAATCTTCTCTCCCTCCTTTGTCAATTTAATGAAAATATGATTTTTGTCGTAGTCGTTACTATTTTTTGGACCAGTAAAAACTTTTATAAATAATACCGTTTTCCCGAAAACTATTTTTTGAGATTTTGTAATTTGTGACCACCCCGTATATAAAATATGATTTTTGTTGACGTCATTACTATTTTTTGGGCAAGTAAAATTAACGAAATTACTACTTATACTTGAACAGTTTTGATATTGCAGGTAAAACTAATATTCATAAGATTAATAATTAATAAACACTAGCGGCCAAGTGACCCAGGCAGCTTTCACGATGGGGAATTATGCAGTGAATGCTGTCAGGCATTCTTTTTTCTTTAAAAAATTATAAATAAGAAACAATTCAAATAATAAATTCATTATTCAAATTCATCAGTTTACTCTTTTAAATATGTATGCTGCTGAACGTATATTCTTAATACGCGGCCGCTCATTAGCTAAATCAGAATCTCTTATTTAGTGATTTATGATTTCATTTTTGCTATCGTAATTGACAATGGGAACCTACTCATGTTGTATATACTACAAATTCGATTAAACAATTTGAATTTTTATAAGTTCATCCTAAATAAATTCGATTATATATCTCGTGTAAACACTGACGCCCGGTGTCGACTCTTTTAGGATAGGACCGTACCGGCTGAGCGATATGTTTATTGTTTATGTTAGGTAGACGTATTTAATTGCCTTCAGGGCGAGACAGTTTCGATAACTGTAAAGTATTTATGGGCTGCTTTGACGGCCCTATGAAAGGAATAATATTTAAAGGTTTTGTTAGTTAGTTTAGAATAATATACGTTTGTAGCCTACACTTGTTCATTTATTTTAATTATCGTTGGGCGTAATAATTCGAGTGTAAACGAATTTACACTCGAATTATTAAATTTATGAAAAAATTATGATTATGAAAATATCCCGATTATTCCTATCACTACTAGCAACGCGCCACCTCTTCCAATATAGCTGCACTGAATACTCCCCACTCCCCAGTACTCTTCACGCCGCTAGAAGGCCGATCGCTGCGATATCTACATGTATTGCGTCACTCGATGGCGACACCGCTGTCTTTTGGCCTTGAACGAAAACTTCTAACTTGGTACCCATATACTGTCTAAACATAAACATTTCCAATGTTAAAACTAGGCCCTATTTACTATACACGAATTTTTGCGTTTTTTAAGTACTAGACTAATAATAATGGCTTTGTGTTTTGTATTTATTTTTTATTTTTTGCATTGTCTGAAGGAATGCGAGAAGCACTTTATCTTAAGATTTTAATGTTTGAGTTACAATGCACTCCAAAAACCGATTGTGATTTAGAATGATAATCAGAGTGCCATAAAGATGGCTGAAAATACAATACTTAATCGCGCTAAGCATATTTCAGTACGTTATGTTTGCGCGTTATGACTCGTAAAGTTTATTAAGTGTGGAAAGATTGTCTTGCGTTATAATATCTGTCTACTGGTGAAATAATTGTCGACGTTTTAACTAAATAGGGTAGTGTCGAAAACAATAAATGCATAAAGGATCTGGTTTGATTGATAAAATGTAGTGCCACTAGTTCAAGGGGGATGCTGATATTTTCATAGACCCGTAAACAAGTGACATCCAACGTATTAAGAATGCACACTTATGGATTGTTTTTCTTTTTTGAAATACGTCCTCATGGATGTATGGCCGACATAATTATCCGCACCTATTTGACGTGAAGAATCTTAATGAATTTCGTGAATACCTAAAAGGGACTTAATTTTTACATCGCCTCCAACAAATGTCAGGTGTTGTGGGAAAGGTTGAAATTGTTCATATTCCAGGTAAGTTACGTACTGTGTCAATTTTAGTGTGTTTCACGGAAAAGTTACACTATTTCCCTGGGTCCTATATCTGTCCCTATATCCAATCAATAACATTCAAATTCGTACGTTTCCGTCAAATATAGCATTCTGAAAAACAAACACTATGTAACAGTAAATTACTTTAACAAACTGTCACAATGTTATTGCGAACAATAACATGACGAACCTAGGTGTTGTATGTGTAAATTAAGTGATACTAAAATAATTAAGAGGAAGATGTAAAGTTGATATTATTTTATATCAGGCATTATTTATAGAAGATGCTTTACTATTTTATTACTAGCAACTTATGGAAAGCTAGATGTAGCCAATTTATTATTTATCCATAATAAAATTTCATCATGTTCCATATTAATCGCAAATATTCTTCAACTGAAAGCAATAGCTGTAATATTCCATGCAGCCTTGTAATTTATTCCGATTCCATTTATTGTATGCGCCAAAACATACCGCAGTGTTTTTAGGATGGAGTAATTTTCAATGGGAATTTTTAATTAAAATTATATTTACCGCAGCTTTTTATGCGGCGCGGTAAATATTTTTGAGATTTTCAAGTGAGGCGGGAATGCTGATTTGTGGCGGACTTTGCAATCTACAAGCATGAAAGGCAAATATAAAAAAAAGTTTATAAATATTTTAATTATCTTGGCAGGGGTGGACTTCTCTGTTAGAACGTCTTTTAGAAGTTACCCTGTTAGACCGAAGACAATAAGACCTTATTAATTTATCTGTATAAAGAAAATCGACTTTATGATTATCTTATATTAACATTGGAAATGTTTATGTTTAGACAAGAGTATATGGATACCAAGTTAGAAGTTTTCGTTCAAGGCCAAAAGACAGCGGTGTCGCGATCGAGTGACGCAATACATATAGATATCGCAGCGCTCGGCTCGTGAAGAGTACTGGGGAGTGGGGAGTATTCAGTGCAGCTATATTGGAAGAGGTGGCGCATTGCTAGTAGTGATGGGAATAATCGGGATATTTTCATAATCATAATATTCATAAATTTAATAATTCGAGTGTAAACGAATGCCCAACGATAATTAAAATAAAAGAACACGTGTAGGCTACAAACGTATATTATTCTAAACTAACTAACAAAACCTCTACATATTATTCCTTTCATAGGGCCGTCAAAGCAGCCCATAAATACTTTACAGTTATCGAAACTGTCTCGCCCTGAAGGCAATCAAATACGTCTACCGCATCTCGATAACATAAACAATAAACATATCGCTCAGCCGGTACGGTCCTATACTAAAAGAGTCGACACCGGGCCACAGAACCGGGCGTTAGTGTTTACACGAGATATATAATCAAATTTATTTAGGATGAACTTATAAAAATTCGAATTGTTTAATCGAATTTGTAGTATATACAACATGAGTAGGTTCCCATTGTGAATTATGATAGCAAAAATGAAATCATAAATCACTAAACAAGATATTCTGATTTAGCTAATGAGCGGCCGCGTTTTAAGAATATACATTCAGCAGCATACATATTTAAAAGAGTAATCTGATGAATTTGAATAATGAATTTATTATTTGAATTGTTTCTTATTTATAATTTTTTAAGTAAAAAAGAATGCCTGACAGCATTCACTGCATAAGTTTGTTATATTGGGTGGTCAAAAATTACAAAATCTTAAAATTCGGTAAGAGTAAAGTTTGTACTTTTTGATCACCACGTATAAAAAACTAATGATGATTTAGCCACAATTGTTTTTATACGGGGGATCAAAAATAACAGTTTCCTCTTTTCAAATTTTAAGATTTTGTAATTCTTAACCACCCTGTGTATACACCACAATTTTTGACAAAGTCATCACTATTTTTAGGCAAACAAAAACTTTTTTAAAGAATAGCATTCATTCGAAAACAAAAAAAATGAGACTGTAATTTTTGACCACCCCATGCAAGATAACCTTTTTTAAAACGACAAGACCTTCAGGGTCAAACGAACAAAAAAATCGTAACACAACTGAGTTTTATTTTTATTCAATTCACTTGAGAAAATTTTACCAGTTGTGTCTGGTATTTTCAATACGCCTGCGATACTTGTGTAACATGTAAGATCTGTGAGTGTTTTTTTAAGTTTAACTGCAAATCCAATATAAGTTGGTTAATTATAAATTATGTTTATTATTCCTTACTACATACCTAACTCGTAAATATATAATACACATCTTAATAATACACAAAAATATAATACACATCTCAATAGATGTGTATTATATTAGTAATACTGAAGTTTTTCTAAAATAATATGCTACAAAATTATGTATATATTTATACATAACCTTGTATGTATAATAAACAGTTAATAGACCTATCCTGTTAGAGCAAGCGAGTAAGATAAATACAACGCAACTTGTATTGAATGAGACAATAACTCGGTGCGTAGTACGTTCTGCGCATTCCTGTGGAAAATTGTGACAGTATCCATAGTCAATATTATATTAAATTATTAACTAACGTGTTATTCTAAATTTATAAAATGCTAGGGACCCAATCGTACGCCAAGCATTACTAATAAACACTTAATAAACATAAGCATTCTAAAGCCAATCTGGAAATTGCCACAAGCATGCACGCGCACCATAGTATTTGACGTATTCGAAACAACTCAAAAGGATCGGTATATTATGTTTCATATATTTTGTTATCATTTCCAATGTCTCCGATAGTTGCAAGGATTGCGAAATCTGTGAATTTTTATTTATGTTTGTTATCCGCCTTTTTATGGATGAAATAATCAGTGAACAATTACCGTTTTCAGATGTACAGTTGCGGCCACCCAAATGTGAACGGCAAAATTGTACAGTCTAATTTAGAAATTTAGACTTTAAATCATAGCCGCAGTAAATGTATAATATATGTCAGTGATAATAAATTTAAAATCACTCAAAATATGCCGAGGTACTTAACTGAGGCGCAAAGAGCAAGGGCTGGTAATTCTTTAACCTAACTGTTAATGATTATAATATAAGTTTTTTGTCCCAAAATTTTCTTATAAGCCTGTTGTGTGCGCTTTCCATGAAAATAATGGGATTTTACCAATAAAAATGCATATTTTCATTGCAAGCGCACAGAACAGCTTATAAAAAAATTTTGGGACAAAAAACTTATATTATAATCATTACTATAATAATTGCTAGTACATGCACCTAATTTGATTCTCAGATTTTATGTAACTTTTAGTTATTTATACTTAACCAAAATAAATGCATCTATTTCCCTCCCACTCTATAAAATCCCAACCTTAAGTTAAATTGGAATTGGCATAAGTTAGAGAGAGAAGAATCATGATCAGGTTCAAGGCCGCCGTATATATGCTGGTCGCCTGTGTGCAAATAAAAAAAATTGCCTCCTCGCCCCCTACAAATAATTCGTTACCGGTGCAAAATGTTCAAAAACGCAGAAAATATTAAAACTCAATTAAAACTAATGATATCTAGATGAACGACGAATTGCGAATTTGGAAGTTAGAATTGACGCGTTCCATAGCAAAACTCGTCTTATCCACTTTTTACGAAAAAGAGAGACTGATGCATTTTTCGGACTTTCAGCGCAAAACTCATCTTAACCAATAGAATATGATAGACAAATATCGAATTCCGGTGCAAAACTGGTCTTATCCATGCAAGTACAGTGTCAAAACTCGCCTGATCGGTGCAACCAATCAAATCGTTTATAATATCAGGCCATTTTAGACAGGTTTTGTACAAGCATGTTGGTGAGCTCTAGGTAGTGATTTGAATTATTTCTTAAGAGGAAGATGTACTTTCCTTGCAAACAAAACTCTGTTAATGTGAAAACCTTATAATCATTGCCATGGAAGCCAAGATTGTACTGGTGGGGCTGAAAGCGTTTTTAACGTTTATTTTTTATTATTCTTAGGCTTACTGCTAAGGATTTACCTGTTTTCCCTGTCTGTGGGAAGACATACACGTATCAAAAATTAAGTATGAGAGATATTCGTGATTTTCACACAAATTTTTATTCATATGACAAACAAATATATTGTAATTTATAAATAGTAAGCGAAATATGGAACTAGAAGTACCAAAATGAATAAAATAATATAATATATCGGAATATCTCTTCAAAATTTATAAACTCAATCTAATTTAAAATTATAAATAAAGAGCATATTGGTTTCGAGGCTACAACTCGAGGCAAATATTAACATGTTTAAAAGTATTCTATTTTATTAGAGTAAATAATCCAAACGAAACAAAAAATATAGTTATATACTATGATAAACATAAAATATGGTAATGTTTTTATAGTGGTTCATGGTAAAATTAAAAAACTACATTAGACGACATGCTGCCGTCAAATATAAATTGTTAATATAGAAAACATTTGCAAATAAGGAAATAATTAATAAACTTACCAGGGATAGGACCAGCCACGCAATTTGCCAGTGTGTAAATTATTCCCACAAACTTTATTTAAACCAGTAGGTACAACATATTTAAAATAGCAAAAAAAATGTTTTACAGATACCTAGTTATTTAAAATAAGTTCATAAGTATAAGTTTTATCCACTGTTAAGTTGTTATAAATATCATCCAAGGGAAGTGAGCCATAGGTAGAGTCCTATACATATGTGAATTAACAAACATATAAACCTCATTCCCACAAAACTGTTAAATGACTTGATGATATTACCAAGTAGGTCCATTGTATTAATTTTTAAGGATTAAGGATTACAGGTTTTATGGTAACATAACAATGGATCGCATGTGAGCTACAACTGTTTTAAATTTTTGCAAATAAAACGGGAGCTATCGATCACCCAAACGGTAGCGCGAGAAATTTGTATAACGATAAATTAATGGTGAATCCTAAATATTTTCTAGATCCTCTATGAATGGGAAAGTGCAGAAGTTCGGGTCAGAATCCTAGACGACATTTTTCTTAATAAGCTTGCATACTAGAAATAATGTTTTTAATGATATTCCTGATACTGGGTATTCTACAATACCCCCCAAACTCAAAGGGCTGTTGATTATTTCTTATTATTCCAAAACAAATCGTATTCTGAAATAATTGCAATTAAACCATTTCTTGTTTCTAATCATGTTACCGTCAAGAGTCATTTCATTTAAAGATTATACCCACAATCCACTTACGAATCAAATTTAAATAAAGAATTCCCATTTATAAGATATCGTGTAGCATTTAAAACCAAGAGTGGTTGAGAATATCTCCAACATCACAATAACAATCGCCTATCATGCGTTCAACATTCTCTTTAAACCACGCTAGTTTTTCTTCCTTTATCCATATAATGGTGTTTAATTTAAATTCCAATCTCCGATTCAGCTTGTACTGCATCTGTGGCCGTGGCGAGGTCGTTTTAAATTTGAATTAATTTAGTACGTACTGGCCTGTCTCAGTAGAGGAGAGTTCCCCGGTTATTATGCGCCGCGGCTACTGTCTTACGCAAGGAATTATGATATTGATGATATCACGACGTGGCCGGCCCGTCTAGAGAAAGCAGGCTTTGCTCTGCTCAGACTCGGCCGACTTGGTAACGAGCTCCATGGTGCTCGTATGAAAATGATTTCGCACCGTGATGCCATGGCCGCGCATTATGCTAATTGCAGTGCTATCTTGCACGTATATATTTTTTGATAGAAATAACAATTGGAATATTTAATTTGATCTTGAATGAATGCCTTTTTCAACTTACCAAGAGAGATGCATGGTATTCCAAATTCGAATGCTGGATAGGTGCCTGATTATATTTTGACCCTTTTTAAATGTATATAATAGACCGGGAGATCATCAGTTTATTTTCTACTATTTCACCCAGTATGCCTTTTGGAGGAGCGAAACCAAAGAAAATCGGGTACTAGCCCGCTGGACGCTTTCCAGTTATGTGGAAAATTGCCACAACTTTTTTGAACACTTGTACTTTCAACTTTTTATACAATTGCACAAAACTGTTGCCTCAAAATTGCCCCAAAATCACATAGGTTTTACGACATAAAGTCTCATTCTTTTCATCGACATGCAGCAGAAAATGCGGAAGATATATTTGAGATAATAATTAAGGTTTCAGAAATATTTAAAGTTTTGAGTTTTTTACACCTTCAGTTGTGATAGACATTAATCACCATTTATTTTTATTTGAAATGTAGATTATATGGAACTCCTCTGAACTTTAGGAGCAAATATCATCGCAGAGGCCTTGTCAGCATTTAATTTAAAAATACGAGCAGCGGATATATCTAGCAATTTCTCCAAGTCCTCGTTATTTTTTGCAGCAATTCACTGTCGTCAATGGTAGCAGAAAAATAAGCTTGTGTAGCATCTGCATAATTGTGTATATTGTGGATTCTTGAGAGACACCTAAACTATGATGACGGAATTCTGATGGTTTGCAGTGAACTACTCGTTGAAGCTACTCGTCGATTGTCTAAATAGTTACTAAAGTGCATCGGTGTATAAACCGAAATGTTACAATATATCACGAAGAATATTAGGATTCATGGTGTTGAACGCCTTGCTGTAATAATCCAAGAGAATCAGACAGCTTAGTTTACCTTCATCTGTAACCCTAATCAAATCATCAGTGGTCGTGGCTTATGCTAGTCGTCATATACTCCTTGAAACCGGACTGTGAGGCACGTATTATGTTATTTTCAAAAACATATTTAGCAATCTGTAGTGTCATTAGTCGCGCCAAAATTTCAATCGATAACATGGGAAGTATGCTAATTGGTCTCAAGTATCCAAATTCCGTTGGGTTGAGAATTTTTGCAAGCGGTAGAACATTAGTTTGGGAAGACTCTGGGAATATACAGCCATGATAAAAGCCTTCTTCATGGCTTCCAAACAATGATGTTCTATCAAATTTCCTATGATGTTCTATCATATTTAAACTAACTAATTTGAACATTTTAAGGAAAATGAGGAATTACTCTTTATAGAATTTAGACATTTAATAATATCATTATTAGAGACTGCGAAAAACGTAAAAGATTTCTTTTGAGGCACTTGGAAACAGATAACAAAGGCATAGGAGTCGTAATTAGTAATCAGAGGAAGAAGCTACGCAATTTGCCATTGCACAGTTTGCCAGTGTGTAAATTATTCCCACACAGTTTATTTAAACCAGTGTAACATATTTAAAATAGCAACAAAATTGCACAGTAAGTGTTTTACAGATAGTTATCTAAAATAAGTTGCTAAGTATAAGTTTTATCGAATGTTAAGTTGTTATAAATATCATCCAAGGGAAGTGATCCATAGTGCTATACATATGTGAATAAACAAACATATACAGTGCTATACATATGTGAATAAACAAACATATAAGCCTTATTCCCACAAAACTGTTAAATAACTTGATGATATGACCAAGTAGGTCCATAGTATTAATTGTTGGATTAAGGATTACAGGTTTTACAGTAATAACAAGGGATCGCATGTTAGCTACAACTGGATTTAAATTTTTGCAAATAAAACGGGAGCTATCGATCATACAAACGGTAACGCGAGAAATTGGTATAACGATAAATTAATGGTGAATACTAAATATTGCAGTTTATATCTTTCGAAAAGATTAAAAGGTTTTACTAATTAAGGGGGATTTGTCAAATTAGCGTTAATTGGGTCTAAATCTGATAAATTGTTTGGCATATCATATTTCTTCCCATTATTTGCTATTTTTAAGGATCTAAGTGTTCCACATTACTTTTCTGTTGTTTTGTGCTAAATTAAATTATAATATATATGTAAGTTCCTTTTCTCTTTTGTAGCATAATTGATCTGATTTTTTAGATCGGTAATAATTCCAATGGATGGTTAATCTAGTTCTTTTGATTGTACTAAAACCGTATCCACTAACTTCATCATTTCCTTCATATTGTGCGTGCGCCATGCTGCTGGTGGTTTTGTTACTCGGATTGTTCACATGGGAGCTGTAGTATTGAAAATGGCGTTCAGGTTTTCATTAGGAAAACATACTATAGCATTGATATCAATTAACAGTAAATATAATTCCAGTTTATACTGTGAAAATACTCGAAAGCTAGGTTCCTTAAAATTACGAAGTGCAGTAAAATTTCCATGATCTTAGAAGTTACTGATTATGGTTATAGGTCTATAATTACCCAGTTCATTCTTATTGCCCATTTATGAACTGGATTTTATATATAAACATACTAAATGATCAAAACTTGAGTTTTGAGTAGGTACATTTAAAACCAGTCCATGAGCTATAGATAAATAAAATATTGATGATAAATCCGCATTAATATTTATAGCCGCTTGCTTGGGCCTAGAGAAAGAAAATAATAATAATACATTTGTGGGTCGTCAGCATACTGGTGTGATTGAAAATGTAGCAAACGTATATTAAAATTGGCAGTATACATTGAAAACAGGAGAGGACCGAGAATACTCCCTTGTAGAATTCCTCGATCAATAACAATAAAATTTGAAAGTTTCATTAGCTATTAGCCTCTGACGCCTACTACAAAGGTAGCTTTGAAAAAATGATAATGTTGGCTCACTTACTCCGAAATAATTAGGTTTGGTACATAGTGTATTATGATTTAGAGTATCAAATGCTATATGAAGTCTAAAAGTACTAGACATGTATTTTTGTTTGTAGCACACGCCTTAAATATATCATCAGCTTACCATCGCTGTCGTTGTACTGTGATGAGGGTGAAAAACATTTTTCTAAATAATTGTCGATTCTGTACATTTCCCACTATAAGTGTAGTGATTTGGTGAAATTGACATATTAACAGCATAGATATTTTTTGGGGAATTGGAATAACATTCGCTGCTTTCCACTAAGAAGGAAAAGTGCATGTTGAAAGGGTTAATTATGAAAGTAAAGTATATGTTTAACTGCGGAATAACTAATAACAAACGAGTTAAATCTGAACCGTCGGTACTTCTAGCAGTATTTTAGAGGGACGTAATCATAGACTTTAATCTATTGTTACTTCTGCGATCTAAAATTTAGAGTTAATAAAGCGCGACACCTTATTAGAATAAGAGTCAGAAATTAAAGCATTATTTAAGTATCTATTTTTGCTATACTATTTACAAAGAAATTATTAAAGTCTATTGAATCCGCAATCCCAGAGAACGTGTTTTTCGCATTACTTTAATTTCATGTTAAAAGTATGCCTTCTTCTCAGTTTTAACAGCGATATTGTTGTTCACGGATGACCCGCTTGGTTGAATATGCATCCATCCGTATCCGTTCCAGGGCATGAACAAAGTTCTATATAAAAGGGCCTGTTTCAGCCTACATTTTCACTCTGAAACTTGATTTTCAAGAAAGATATTTAGGTTGCTCTTAGTTGCTGATATAATTTCCTTGTGTGTTCTTCCAATAGAAATGTGGTAGGCGATATTCAGGTAAGAAATATTTTGACTTGTTTTGTATTCTTTATGATTTTTTTTTATTTTCTACTTTTGGTTTTTTTACAATGTTCTACTTTTGTGTGATATTGCTGTGTATATAATTACTTACAACACTAATTTGTTTGTTCTATTGTAGGTACTTAGACATGAAATCTCTCGTGGCTGGAGCTAGGTGTCATAAACTCTGGCTGGATGTGTGCAGAACGGCAGTTCGCCGATATGTCTCTTCCAAGGAATAAAACGTTAACGTTACAAAATATATAACAAATAGAAAAAAATCCAAGAGGAAAAATCAATCCCAAGAAGTCATTAAAGAGTAAATGCAGAAACATTACTAGGTTTACAAAGGTGTAAAATCGACTCTAAAACAGACCAAAAATGTAAAATAACAAAAAATTATAAAATGTGAAACATTCTATAGAATAGTCTTCGCGGATTCAGATATTTAATGTAAAAACAAGAGGAAGGTGGTAATAAGAAGTATGTTATTAACTATACATAAAAGAAAAAAAAAGTTGTATTTACGAGGAAAAATAAATCTTCTCACATTGTAGCCGCCATCTTAAATATTTGTAGATTAAAAAAAAATGCTAACCTAAAAACTCAAGAAAGATGAGTCTAATCAGACGAAATTCTCAGAAACTAGAACCTGGAGGAAGTTCCAGGAATATTTGTTCTCACAAAAAAAATTGATTTGCGAAAATACCGAGTTTGAGATGAATAGAATAAATTATAAATTACGAAAACGTCCATCTTGGGGACGCCATCTTGGATATTTATTTTGTCGAAAAAAATCCGTGATATGCTACCAATAAAACTTCGAAATATGAGTAGAATCAACTTTAAATCCCAAAATACATGTTGACAGAGAATGTGTTTTTCACACTAGAGTTAATATTTAATAATTTTAAATCATGCCAAAAAGACTTGGGGTCAACTTTAATTTTATGTTGTAAGTATGCCTTCTTTTCAGTTTTAACAGCCATATTGTTGTTCATGATGGCCCGCTTGGTTGAATATGCATCCATCCGTCATCCGTATCCCTGCCAGGACCTGAACAAAGTTCTATATAAAAGGTCCTGTTTCAACCTAATTTTTTATTTTCAAATTTTTTTTTTTTCTCCAATATTCTATTTTTTGTGATATTGCTGTATATATAATTATTTACAACACTAATATTTGTTCGTTCTATTGTAAATAGGTACTTAGACCTGAAATCTCCCTTGGCTGGAGCTAGGTGTCATAAAATCTGGCAGGACGTTTGCAGAGTGGATCCAGTTTTAAGGAGGAAATTACGTTTGGCCCTCGAGAAGGAGAAACGGTATGTATTAAACATGTTTATCGATCCCAAGAAATTGGGACGTATCTTCCAAGGAGTATAACGTTAACGTTAAGAAACATATAACAAATAGAATACATGATGGCCTATTTAATCCGCATGGCGTTCTGTGCAAGGCCCAACAAAAATCCAAGAAGCCATCAAAGAGTAAAGACAGAAATATTACTAGGACATTCTCCTCACGGATTCGTATATATAATGTGAAAAACAAAGTAAGGTGGGGATAAGGAGTATGTTATTAAATATACGTAATAGCAAAAAAGATATAATTACGAGAAAATATAAATCTTACATTTAAAATCTTAAATATTTGTAGACAAAAAAATTAATTAAGACTCGAGAATGTTGAGTCTAATCAGATATATGGCAAAATTCTTAGAAATTTTGTAGGTGGCTACACTAATATTTGACCTGGCAAAAAAAATATTTGCGACTGATTTTTGAAAATACCAAGTTTGAGTCAAATAGAATGAATCATAAATCACTAAAACGCCATTAATTAATCCGCAGGGCGCTCTGAGCAAAGCCCAGGAAAAATCTAAGAAGCCATTAAAGAGTAAAGGCAGAAACCTTAACGTAAAATAGCGAAAAAATATAAAATATGAAACATTCTATAGGATAGATACTCTTCGCAGATTCGGAAGAAGTCCTAACCCAAAACCACCACTCTGAAGTTAGTTAAAGAGTCCATTTGAACTAAATTTAACAATCCTTGTTATATATGGGTTAATTTAAGCACAGCAAGGTGGTTTCCATAGTACAGATTTTGCCCAATATTGTTACCGCTGTCTTAAGTAACAATAGAAAAAAACGACTTGTAAAGTTAACAAAATGTCACCATACGTAAGCCGTAAGATACGTTAGTTGGTAGAGCTTTTTTAAGAGTAAAACACGACATAGATACGGATGTGCGATTTTTCTTTGTTCAGCAGAAACCATAGTAACAGTGGATCAAGTGGTATAAGAAAGACCTTACGTAGGTTATATACCATTTGTTTTTGTTTATGACTAATACAGTTAAGATGTGGTTAACTTTAAAATTATTAATATCAAAAAATGGAGTATTTTTTGTTAATCACGTAAATTGTAGTCCCATTACTTTTTTGTTAACCTTATGAAATTAATACAGTATTGGCCGTACCGGTACCATATAATAATTGGGATGAAAAACATGAATTTTTAATTGAAATTTTCGATCACGGCTACAGTAATTGTTGTACAGGCAATTTAAGAAAATTAAAACCACAAAACACAAAGAATAGGCAGCGCTTTTTTTCCTCCTCTTCTCCATGATAGAACGTGTTTAGTATAATGAATAATTAAAATGGGCACGTATTCTGTGAAGTAGCCGGACAATTGGTAATTTTTAATTTAGAAACACGGAGCAACCTTCACGCTTAAATAGATAGTGTTAATAGCCCGAACGATGCAGTAAAAAAAGACAAAAATAATATAGTTACGTTAAAAACTTCATCGGCGTTGATTAAACTTGCCCGCGCTCATATTTTGTTCGCCAGGAGCACTCACTAAGTCAAAGTATGCGTTGAAAATTTGATAATTCTTAATAAGCACACATCCGCTAGTTTATGAGATGACCGTATTGTTCAGTGGCGCACAACTTTAAATAGCGAAATTCAAAAAGTACCATCAGCCCTATGTTTGCTAGATGTAGTTACTTGGGCAACAAAAATAATTGGGTGTCGCAAATTATGTATTAAAGAAACGTTTACCTGCAACTGTCAGACACGTGACATTTTATGTTGCAATGCATTTTTTTCGAAAATTAGTAACACCTGGTATCTAGCTACCGTAACGTATCATAGTTTAGGCAAGGAAAATTAATATTTCACCTCCGAGATCTTTCCGAATGGATGGATTTAGATGTGGCTACTTGACTTCGATTCAGGAAGACATTTAAAAAAAATGTAAATCTTTATTTTTAGGAATAAACATTTTTTGAGTGCACATTCTTTGAATATGAAAAAAATATTTTTTTATTTCGTAATACAATGAAAAGATCCAAATGTTCTTACTCGGGGATTTTTTGGGTCGCTGATTTTTTTTTCATTTTTCAAAATTTCATTTTTAATTTGACATTGATTTGTTCATATTTTTTTTCATATTCAAAAATTATTTTCATGTTCAAACAATCTGCACTCAAAAAATGCATTTTTCTAAAAAAATACACAAGAGCGTTTTCCTTAAAAATAAGGATTTACAATTTTTAAAAAATCTGATCGAGGTCAAAAACAGCATCTCAATCCATCCGTTCGGAATAATTTCGTAGGTTTTACCCTTTTTTGTGTTAATTTGCCTCGTCTAGTTGAATTCAGACTGTAGCTATATGTCCTTAACATTCTCATTTTCTGTTTACTATATTCTCTGTTATTAGAGAAGATATAGCTCAACATATTTTAATAGATACTCTTTTAAATCATGCTTTAAGAGGGTGACATTCCGATTTTCCATCCAATTGCTTAGACCACCACCGATGTCACTTAAAATAATAATAATAATAATGTTTATTGTGTAATAATAATAATAAATACAAAATTATTTTAGATAAAAGGACGAGGTTCGCTAATGCGATCCTCCCCCTCTCCTTATTAAACATGGTACAAACTAAGAACTAACAACTAATAATACATAATTATATAACCACTATTACACTAAAAAATAATATTAATTAAAAAAAATTACTCTGCTAACAGCAACTTCAAGGTTTTTTAAAATCTTAATTCAGGCAACGATTAATATCATAAAAATTAATATCAGAAAGTTAATATCATATTTAGCGTTTTAGGTGCTGTGAATGCAATTGAATTTTCCAGCTTCGATGAAGAATGGTGTAGTAGTGTGTAATGATTATTTGTTCTTATATTTACATCGTGTATTTGAGATCTTAATACTAATGTATTGAATAAATATTGTGGACACTTGAATCGTATAAGTTTATATAAAAATACACAGTATAGGTACATGAACATTTTTTTCTTGTTTGAATTCATTTTTAAAATAAGGAGTCACATGGGATGTGAAGGGTATACTGTATACGAATCTCATTCCAGCATTTTGAATTCTTTGTACTTTATTTTCATTGGCTTGCGTTAAATAGTTTAGTACATTGCAGAACAATAGTCCAAACTGGGATATATCAAGCTTTGAACAAGTTTTATTTTTATACCACTATTTACCGAATGTTTAAGTCTGCTAAGCATTTTCACTTTCATAATAGAGGTACAAACTAATTTATTTATATGTGTTTCGAAGTTCAACTATTAATCAATAATTAATCCCTCCCAAACTTCTAGATGATTTGACATTGATTAGAATTGATATTTATTTTGCCTTTTTTGCTCACTGGCAATACATAAAGCAACCGTTTCATTCGGATTAATTTTTAGGCCATTGTTTATGCACCAATTTGAAAAATTGTTTAAATCAATATTTATATTTTCCACTGCATTATTGATATCATGTATTTTAGTAGACATATATAATTGTATATCTTCAGCATACAAGTGGTAAATACTAAATTTTAAGCTACTGGTTATATCGAAAATAAATATTGAAAACAATAATGAGCCTAGTGTGCTACCCTGTGGCACTCCGCTTTCGGCTTTTTTTAATTTAGAAAAGTAATTATTATATTTTACACCTTGTTTTCTATATGTTATATAATTAGTAAACCATAAATAAACTATAAATTTTAACTTGGCTACTAATAGTTCAAAATTGACTACATCAAATGCTTTACTTTGATTTAATAATATTAATAATTTAATTTGTCCATTATCCATTTCTCTAGTCACACCATCTACAATTTTTAACAGTGCTGTTTGGGTGCCATGCTTATTTCTATAACCTGACTGCAATTGAGGTAAAATCATTTGCTCATCTAAATATGTCTTGAGTTGAAAAGCAACAATTTCCTCTCTAAATTTGGATAGTGTAGGTAATACTGAATGGTCTTAAGTCAGCTAAATTTTCAGTTAGAATTTTCCAATTGTCAGTTAGCATTTTCCAATTTCCAATTTGCGACAAGGTATAATTACAGCATGCTTCCATATGTTTGGAAAAACTCCAATATTTAAATATCTGTTTATGATATGTACCACTACATCTATAATATATGGCAATAGCATCTTTATCATTTTTATGCTGATGTTATCTATCCCTATACCTTCCTTTTTATAATATTAACAACTTTGTATATATCCGCTGAAGTTATATTTTTGACTTTTAAATTTAAAACTGTTATTATAGTTATGGTTTTTGTAACAATCTGGAGTATTAGTATTTACAATAGTACCTCTGGCAATATTTATAAAAAATGTTTATATTATCCGAAGTTATATGTTCTGGTAAAAGCACAAGTATTTCGCTTTTTGTTGCTCTTAATACCCCAATTATTTAAATCTCGCCACATATATTTTGAGTTATTTTTATTTAAAGTATATCGCATATATATGCAGTTTCTTCCCTTTTTATCGGCCCACTCACGTAATTGTTTAAATCTATGTCGTATATCTTATCATTATTATTCTTTGTAATCAAATATTTTTTGCGAGCTTTGTCCTTTAACTTTATCATCAGTTTTATAGTATAGGTAATATGGGGGAGGGGCTATTTTTTAATATGCTTAAAGGGCATTAAAAGAGCATATGTATCATATAAATCAGTAATATTCTGATTTAATAACTCAACTTTTATTATTTATTTTTTTATAATTTAAATCTTGTGTAACATAAATTCTATCCCAGTTTAGTAGTCTTACTGCATCCCTTATAAAAGAATCTATATTATTGAGTTGCCTATAGTATTAATTTCTTACCGGTCTTACCGCTTGCTTTGCATAGTTATGTAGCTTCTCAGAAATAGAGAGCGCTTGTAAGTTTCTTCGTGCTCTTCAAATAAATGAAAAAAAATAAAGCACCACTCGATTACAGTTACTTAGGGTCGTCTGCGCTTATCAAATTGATGACAACGTGAATAATAATGGATTTGATTGTAAAAACCATTGAAAACATCTGCTGAACTGCATTCTTGGTTGCATATGTTTCATATATATTGTAAAGGGTGTCTCAAAATTAACGCAAGATTTGAATTAAATAGAAAACACAGTTTTTAGTCTTTTGATTGTTACTTTTTTATTGAATCAAAAAATACATATGGTAGGGTTATTTATGGAATAACACATCGGGCAATTGGCCTCCACGACTTTGCATGTACATACGCACTCGTTTTCGAAATTTCCCATGACCATTCTCCATAAATGTGGCTGAATTTCGTTGATGCAGCGTTGAATCTCCTCCTTTAATGCACGGGTGGTTATGGGCCTGTTGACATGTGATTTCTGTGATTTGAAATAACCCCATAAAAAGAAATCTAATGGTGTTAAATCACACGATCTAGGGGGCCAATTCTGATCACCGAAACGAGAGAGTACACGGACTGGAAATGTCTCATGCAGTAATTGAACTGTTTCACGGGCTGTATGGCATGTGGCACCGTCTTGTTGAAACCACATATTGGCCACATCAATATCATCCAATTTAGGCAGAAAGAACTGTGATATGTCGCGATATCGAGCACCAGTAACAGTCACTGCTTGACCAGCATCATTTTCAAAAAAATATGGTCCAATTATGCCTCCAGCCCAAAATCCACACCAAACAGTGATACGTTGTGGGTGCATTTGTTGTTCGACAATCACATGTGGGTCTCAGAACCCCAAAAGCGTCAATTTTGGCGATTAACAATGCCATTAAGGTGAAAACGTGCTTCATCCCTTAGGATGATGTTGCTCGAAAAATCAGCATCCATTTGTTGATGTTCAATAATCCATTCAACAAACTCTCTTCGCTGTGCATGGTCATTGCGTTAATTGAATTTTGTAAGCAGGGAGACACAGATCTTTAGTGAGTATACGCTGTAGAGAGCTTCTTGAAATTTGCAATTCTTGTCCACGACGCCGAATTGAGGTTCCTTGATTGTCGCCGACAGACACTCTCACGCACTGCTTCGATATTGACATTTGAACGGCTTGTTCTTGGACGACCAGTGTGTTTGGCGCCTCCAACGGATCCAGTCAACCTGAATTTTTCAATTAATCTCTTCACAGTTGATGAAGTTAAAACACTATTCCGACTATACTTTGTATGAAATTTTCGAACTGCGGCCGCCAAGCTTTCATTATTTTTGAAATTTTGTTCAATAATGAAGACACGTTGTTCTATCGTGTAACGCTCCATTTTTACTAACCCTAAACTCTCAGCTATCGAATTGTTTTTTGTTTAGGGTTGCCAACACTTCACTGCACAAATGGCGGCAAATTCAAATCTTGCGTTAATTTTGAGACACCCTAGCCAAAGCTTACCGCATGAAGGAACGCCCGAGAGGTGTTGGAGAGGGGAACCTCTCCAACACCTCTTCACCACTCAACACCACTCGACCATTCGAGTGCAACACCACTCAACACCACTCGAGGGCAAATTATTTTGAAAAATTTTATAAGAGAGAATCGTTTATTTTTGTATCAGGCAGGGTAGGTTATTTTGATCTGGAAAAAAATATATTTTTTTAAAATCATGATTACATTGTTTTAGGTACCGGGTAAGTCTCTTAAGATTGACACCTCCCTGATCTCACTTATCCTTGGCCGATTTAACTCATTCAAAAGGAGTAGACACGGTTTTTGATGAGTTTTTATAATCTGAGAACAGATATTAAAAATCTCGTAAAATATACAGGGTGGAATATAAAACATGATTTTTTTAAATGGAACACCCCGTATATTTTTAGACCAAAATTACATTACGGGTGTCAATTATAAAATAAGAACATCAAGATACCTCTGGAAACAATGCATATTTGCATTGTTTATTTGTTGACAGATGTCATCCAGTTTTCTGTGAGATAGTAGTTCACTCTCTTAGATATTAGCGTAAAAAATACGTAGTGTTCGTAAAGAAGCAAGTTATTTTGAAAATGGTATATTCATTGGAAGAGCGAAAAGAGATACTTGAAATTTATATTCAGTGCAACAAGAATAAGTCTCTTGCTCGGAGGGAGTATGTTAGGTTATTTCGAGAAAGGCTACCTCCTTCCAAAAATAGTTTTAAAAACATTTATGCAAAGTTTAGGAATACCGAATCTCTGACAAGAAAAGGGAAAGGCGAAGAACAAAAACAGGAGAAGACACAGAACTCAACGCGTTATTATATTTTGCTGAAAATCCATCCAAATCATCCTATGCCGCAGCAATAGAATTGGATATATCACAAAGAAGTGTGATAAAAATATTACATCGCCATAATTTTAAACCATATGGTATTTTGCCCGTTCAATATTTAGACGACAACAACCTTCAAGACAGGTTAACCTTCTGCAGAGACATACTTGATAGAATAGAGGAAGATGATGAGTTTCTAAGTCATGTCTTTTGGACTGACGAAAGCAGTATTTCTATTGCGGGAATTTTTAACAGAAAAAATGCACATTACTGGGCAGCGGGAAATCCACATATTGTAAAAAAAATAAAAAACAAGGATACCGAACTGTAAACGTGTGGTGTGGCATCCACAAGGATGCTATTGCAGGTCCTGTATTTATAAATGGGCCCTTAAATGCACAACGTTATGTGGATATTCTTCAACATCCAGTTGAAAATTATTTAGATAATATTAATTTAGTGGACAACAGATCTGTTATTTGGCAGCAGGATGGAGCACCACCACACTCTGCAAGGAACGTCACCGAATACCTAAACAGAAAATATCCTATTTGGATAGGAAGGCACGGTGTTATACATTGGCCCGCTAAATGTCCGGACTTAACACCTATGGATTTTTTTCTCTGGGGTACGATAAAGATATATACAAGATATATACGAAACTGGGGTTTTTAATAATATGAATGAGTTAAAAGAATGCATACGTGTAAAAATTGAGGAATTAAACCAAAATGGTGAAATATTTCAAAGGATGAGAAGCAATTTTATAAAGCGATGCCAAATGTGTATTCAAAATGGTGGTGGTTACGTGGAAAATATTTAATTACGTTACGTGTAAATAAATAAAATTGTGTTACTCTATTGTGTTACTGTATTAATATTGACTTTTATTTGTTTTTATTAAGCTTATGTTGTTTATTATTATTTCTCGTTACTGTTATTGTGACCTATATATTATTTATTTATTATCTCAATAAATGGCATTGTTTCCAGAGGTATCTTGATATGTTTTTTGTTTTATAATTGACACCCGTAATGTGATAAGTTTTTAGTAATATCTCACGAACAGGTAGAGTGATTATATAACAATTAGATATTTTTTTATTCAGAAAATTAAAGACATTATTTTGGTATAAAAATATACGGGGTGTTCCATTAAAAAAATCATGTTTTATTTTCCACCCTGTATATCTTACGAGATTTTTAATATCCATACTCAGATTATAAAAATTCAACAAACCGCGTCCACTCCTTTTTTGAATGAGTTAAATCGGCAAAGGATAAGTGAGATAAGGGGGGTGTCAATCTTAAGAGACTTACCCTGTACATACAAATAAATAATTTTGAACCGTGTAAACATTAATTCTAAAGCTATTCGCTAACAATAGTCTCATTACGACAAGTATGGACCTCAAAATTAGAAATTTTCTAAATTTATAAATCCCAATATGGCGGCCTATACTCTCTTAATTAAAATATTATTAAAATTAAAATTACACGATAAATAAAAGGTTTTTCTGTTTAAAACGCGAGACTTCGAATGTCTTCATCTACTCCGAATTGCCACATTCATGTGCCTTGCTACATTCATACTAGAGATTAAATTTTCCTAAAACATCTGAAAATAATATCTTGGGTAATAATCCTTATTCTGCAACAACTATCAGAACTTTCTTCTAAGAGCATCCCATAGATGTTATTCGGTATATTAATAGGGACTGGGATATACTAATTCACTAATCAATTTACCATCAACGGAATAGAAATAGCATTCTGGTAGTCTAGCCACGTGGTGACGAGCATTGGTATTGGGACCCACGAAAGGAACAAATGGCATTAGGTGCATGTTCATCTATGATTTTATCCAGATATTAATCCGCATTCATACACCTAACATGTCTAATGGGGTATTTTGCATAATCAATCAATTGCATAATCAACAAGTACATTTTTTTCTTAATTTGTGACATAAGAAATAATGTGCAATATTCAGAGATAAGTGTTTAATTGCAGTTTGCATTTCTATGACGTCACTAAGCGAAAATGGAGATATCACTAGATATATATGTTATATATGTATATATAAATACTAATATCAGCAGCAATGGCTGATAGGAAGCGGTGCGGCGTCGCAGCCGCCAACATAGAGACATAATACCCTAAAAAGCACTACATTTGCCGCATTGAATTTGCGCTAAGTGACGTCACATGATTTTATTTATTTTTTTTACAGCTTGTTTTAGAACTGAAATAAAAAATTAAAAATACGGGTATCTTCTTTTTCCATTTACTTTCTGCTGCCATTGTTTAAAAAAACATCGAAAATACCCCATTATGACTAACTATGTGCCTTCGTTAAAGCAGGTTCCTCTCCAAAACACTACAAAACATCAACCAAATGAGACCTTTGGAACGATATTATACAGCTTGCAATTCTCTCTCCTGCCCTTCGCCGAAAACGATCACGTCCAGCAGGAGAATTGAGACTAACTCGTTTCATGTGAGAATAAAACATTTATTTGTCGTTCAGTTTATTTTCCGGTCTTCTGCTGCTTAAACCTGCTTAATTTAAACGGCTTCTGACTGTTCTGGACGATATCTTTAACAAACAATAAATTCAACAAATCCATAATAAATTCATAATAAACTCAAACAAATAAAAAATAACATTTGTTGATATTTACTATACTGATACTAAGTGCACAAACATTATATCCTACAATTTCATTGTCTACGCCTCTGTGTGAACCGGCCGCGTATTATAATATATTCCTCTTTTTGCTACCTGATTAGTTCTTGCGCTGCTGCTTCATTCATTCACAAAATAGAGTAAAGGTGTACATACTAAAGTTATTTATAGGTACTTTTGTATAAGATTTACATTATTACTGATGAAATATGTCAGCATGTAATTAGAATCGTATAAAACAATGTGGATTTGACCACACAATCCACATTTAGGTTCTTAATTAGATACGAAATTGAATAATTTATCGTCTTCACTGATGAGGTCATGAAGGTAAGGTTCACCGGGCTATTTTTTAATGGTCTAATTAGTTCCTCAATGGTTAAATTGATGATATAAATTTTTATATTTTTATAGAGGACACTAATGGATTTCTCTTCGAAGTATCAGTTAAAATGAATAATGTTTGATAGTGTTATCTTCCAAGTACAATCTAGCAGCGTTTACGTGTAACAAAAGTTTACCTAAGCTAGTTCAGCTTAATTAAAGAAAAGAAATCAGTAGGTTCGTATGGTGCTGGTATTAAAACTAGTAATTATCCCCGGACGCCACTGACATTTACGCAACCATGTCAGATGGTTCCCAACTATACTGGTTACCCTAAGAGTCTAACTGTAATTGGTGAAAAAAAAAGGAACATAGCATACTAATATTTACTCATTTTAAAAATTGCATGGCAGACATAAATTTTTGTAACAAAATATTATAACTTAATTTATGACAAAAAGCTACTTTGACGTGGCGGCAGCTCTCCTCTGGTGAGCACAGATTATTGGGCAAGGATTATTGTTTATATTACAGCAGACTTATGATGGATAAAAAAGGCGCCACTTAATTTTGGTCTCGTACACATTAAGAAATGTCAAGCGTCAAGCTGTTCGGGTGACTAAGGGTCGATTATATTACTAAGAAAAAGTAAACCATTTTTGGGTTCTACAATTTAATAATAACACTAGCAAAAATATTAAACTTCATAGTATCGTAGTAAAGTTCATAGTATCAAAAATAAGTTCATAGTATCAAAAATAAGTTCATAGTATCAAAATTCATAGTATCGTGAAATGTATTACCTGAGAACTAATTACCCACCATTTAACACTCAGATACCCAATTCATGTCACTAGCCAGAAGTGACCGAAAAAGATTTTACTGTTGAAGTTTTTTGTTGGATTATTTTATTGCAAAACGTTGTTCGTTTCCTATTAGTACCAAAAGCGAAGCTGTTCCACAAGAACTATTAAAAACAATAAGATGCAAGTGTACAAAAGTTTGCAAAGTCGCATGTACTTGTAGAAAAGCTGGATTAAGGTGTTCCTTATTTTTTTGAATGCCAAGAACAATCAGATATATAAATATCAAATTATATGTAGACGACGAAGTCAAGCAAGATAAGGTGTTAGCTTTTTTGGAACACTATAAACATGAGGAGGTTGAATCTGACAAAGATGATAGCGAAACCGCAGTTTTATTGAACTAATGGACTTTTTGACCTCCAACTTCAAAAATATCTGAATTAATGTAATGCTTTAACAGACAATACAATAATTAAAAGTAAGTTAAATAAATAAACAAAAAGTTGTAGAAAGTTTTAAATAAACAAGAAGTTCACAAATTGATAAATGTATTTAAGTACATAAACTTTTTGTAAATTAAATTTTTGTAATTCATGTAATGTAAATACATTTGCAATTTCATAATTGATAATACATTTGTCTCTTAAACTTTAAAAGTGAAAATTAAACGTGAGCAAGTAGAAAGCGTAGACGTGTAGCAAAAGTTATGTACTCATCTAATTTTTATAATCATATTTTTTTCGTAGGATCGTTGAGAACCGATATATTGGCAAAACAAATATTTTTGAGCGATGTTGTGTCAAAGTTGTTGGTGCTCCGGGGGACGGTCGAGGGGAAAAATGATATATAATAAAATAATAGTGACCATTATAGTCACTGCAGTCTTAGATATCTAGGTCATCTAGCGGCATTTGTGAGTGCTTCATTTTAGCCGGTTCTAGGCATAAGCATTTCAACATAAGAGGTACGCCACCTACAGGTCTGGGAGCAAATCAATTACTGTGTCTTAAATTGGATTACAAAGTACTTTGCTGGGTGTGTTCTACTTAGTTATTGCGTGTTTTTTGGACTTCTTCTATTAAACTGATATGGATCAATATTGTTTATCGCCCAGTAATCCTGGATTAAAAGAAACCCTAATTTAACTTTTCATGCACTCCCCAAAGAAGGAATACATCGTGTTTTCTTCGAAAATAAATATGGCAAGAAGGAACTTATTGATGGACGTAAGGCTTGACTTTTGAAACTAGAGATAGAAAAGCCGTTAGTCCATTTATGAGAGTCAGTTCACCTAATTTTTCTGATGATGATTTACTTTTATAGATTTTTACAGGTATTAATAGGATTACTATGTAGGTTTTTTATTTAATTATTGATTATTGAATTAATATCGCTTCCAAATCAACAATTATTATAACGAGGATTTTATTAAATTTAGTAAAAATAGCAGACAAATTTAATAATAGTAACTTTTTATCAAAAATAGAACATAAACATATTGTTCTATAAGAAGAGCAAGTGATACTTTCGTAAGTTTATCGGTTTGCCAGATGAACTAAATTAGTCCGGCATTTGCAGACGAGTCACAAAAGTGGATTTTACTCCGAATAGAATATGCTATTATCTCTTCAAACATCGATTAGTTATAACATAAAAAAAGATAAATAATTAAATGCCATAGCACCGGCGGTAAAAGTAATTTTTTTAACGCTTTTAGAGTAAGAAAATTGTTGTGTACCAAGACACTAAAGTTGATCTTTTAACGCGAATATGGATTTTTCTTTAATAAACCACATGATAAAAAGAAACTTTGGTGAACTTTTAATATACTCAATAATAAAAATTAAACTATATAATAAAGAAATGTAATAACACGACGTATTGTTCAATGAAAATTTGAAATAATGTTAAATAATATTCTATAAACACACCAACCAAAATAAAATCGACGAAAAAACAACGAACTCAATAACACTGAATGACAGTGATGGCACAGTAATTTGTTTGCGATTTTACCGCTGTAGCGCTGGCATACTATAACATTCTATACAATTCGAGAATTTACGATATTCTCGAATTGTATAAAATGTTATAGAATTTTATAAGGTATGGCTAGTTTCAATTCGTATTGGAGAAAATTATTGTTGTGGCGCAGTCTGTCAAGTAAGTGAAATTGACCATTTATTACGTATTTGAGTTCTAATTTAAATTTGGTACCATCTGATTTCCTTCCAGTCATCAAGGAATAAAAGACAGAATGAGAGCATTGCAAAATATCGTTGACTTTTTTTACTTTGAGTTATGAGCCGCATTGGTACATAAGTTGGTACATGTAACCATACAAGTAACCAGTTACTATTTCAATGAAAATGCTTCTTTTTCGTTTAAGAGTGAGCTTCTCGTAATATATATATAGTACGTTCGTTAAACAATATGCTATTTTCCAGGAGATAATATACTTCCGAGTATACTTCTATATAAAAAATGCTGTATCCATAGAAAGCTATTTTTATAATCAATACAGAATATTGCGCGTGTATACCGATCACTTATTGTCCTGTATTTTATTATAGTTATCTAAATTGCTTTTATTTCGATTAAGACATGTGGTAATTAATCAGCTGAAATTAAAACTTATCTTATAATTCGTTGCGTATTTCTTGCCTATAATACAACACGTAATAATATTTCTTTTGTTTAATTTTATTGAACTGATTTTAATTGCAAAATGTTAATTTATGTTTCGCAATTTTATTTTTTAATGTAGTTATAATTAAATTGCCGTTACTGCATTGAATAATGTTAGTTTCAGATTAGAAACGGTAATCCCACATTCATCATTGTTTTGAATACACGTGTCTAGTGAGAACAACGACCTGGGGAAATGATTAATTATAATTAAAGAACTATTTCGCAAAATAATATTCTCAAGTTTGCATATGATACCTGATGTTCATTATCTTAAAACTGAAAACGTGAAAATGAATAACATACGTCATTAAGTGGTGCAACTGCTTCCATTTCTTCTGGCATAATTTTTTACTGAATTCCTCAACTTAATGTACGGCGTCTTCAATTTCTTCCCGGTCCTCCAAAGTATCTAAGCTTTGCTGATACTCTACCCTACCTATTCAAAGCTATCTTTTATCAAGCATCTCTTCCCCCGAGAGACCCAACCAAATCAGTTGTTTTTTCCTTCACTTCTTACTAATCGTTCTATCGACTTAATTTCTAACCTTTCAGTACTTATATAAAAGGACTCACTCGTTGTTCTATAGACATTTACAGAGTACCTCTTTGTCTTTTTAGCTTCTGGAACAAATATGCTCTATAACTGCTTCATAATGTTGACATTTGGTACAAATTTGCTAGCGACAGAACGTCTACAAAATAATTCTTTATTAGTAATCGTTTAATTTAAAGCATGTAATATTCCGGGCTACTTCACCATTTACTTCTGCCCATACCAATTCAACAGGGTTAAGTTCGCAGTGGTATGATAGTCACCTTACGGTTACCACCATTAGTTATTTGACAATTCTTTGCCATTTCATCTATAACTTAGTTTCTGGATCCTTTACTAACATTGACCTTTTTTCGCCAAAACCATCAGCAGCTAATTTTGATTAATTAAATAAAAAATATATCACGCCCATGGCCGCTGATGATTATGGGGTTTTATTGCTTTCTTTCATTTCCAGGTAGGCTATAGCAAAATTTAACGAATCTTAGGCTGCAGGCAGGCTGCTCGCAAAGTATTGCCATAAGATACAAATTTAAGCCTCTCAAAAAAAGTCCCTTGTTTCTGCCAGCTACTAACTTCCTTAAGTTTCTAAACACACGGTAGAGACAAAAAATGTTTTATAGGACAATTGAGTTTCCGCTGAAGACGCCGTCGGCAATTTTTTTAATTCACTATATGCCACGAGTCTCGACAAAATATGAGATTTTCCTGGCGTGACTTGAACGCCAAAACGGCCCAAGTGGGTTAAGGGAAAAAAATCCCAACGATTTAAACTTTGTTTACAAGCTCTTGACAGCTGATGTGGTTTCCATTCGGGGAGTGCTAGATACGAGCTTCTAGCATTAAGCTACCTGTTTTACACGCATTGTGGAACGCCGGCCGGTCACTTGAGTAATTCGTGTTTACCTGCCCCGATGGACGTCTAGAAATATCACAACCTTCGATGGCTTTTCAGACGTGTTATTATGTTTCCATAAGTACGAGTCATTGTGGCTGTCTCAGTTGGATCTAGATATTTTTACACCGACTACTAGGAACTTGAAAAATATTATACCCACAAGTGTACAAACATTTGTATTGACATTACAAATTCATTTTTCTTGAGAGCAGAAGGTAAAAGATATAGATAGTACAGGAAAAATAATGGGTCGACATAAAACAAATTTGGGACAAGCTTATTTTAGCGTAATTGTGTAGCTAGGGCGTACTTTCTATATGTCTAAAAGTCCCCAGTGATCCTCCGAGTCAAACTACCCCAAAACCACTCCCAAAGGTATTATTTTAATCGTTTTTTAATTTTCTCAAAAACTTTAATATTTTCGACAAAACCTCAAGATAGATTTTTCATAGAGCATGAGATTCTCTATCTAATGGTATATACACTATAAATTCGAGTAATTGCAAAGCCCCCTATATGGCCTTTTGAAAATAAATAAAATTAAAATTCTGCAAAATTTTTTTCGATTTCTGCCTGAAGTTCTGACTAATATTTTAAAACTACAATAATTGTTCAGGCAATGAATGACCCAAAAAGGGATGTAGAGTGTGTAATTTTTTTCAGGGTGCTTAGGGAGTGGACATACTAAAAGTCCGGCCGTCTAGGGCAAAGTAAGCCGAAGGAGGGAGGGCACAAGGAGGGTCCACTTTTGGGTTTTTCGCTTATATGTTGAAAACGGTGAGTCGTAGGGAAAAATTTTATACGTCAACATTCTCACCAACGACAGCCACAGAACTGTTGTTAGATTCACAGCACTCTCTTCACGATAAGAACGTCAGCATCATTGGTGGCCTATAGAGTGTGTATCCCATTCTGCTGAAGCTTCGTCTGTAGGAAGGAGATGAACTGACCTTTGTTGGTAGAATTGGACAAAAAATCTTCCTGTTTCACAGGTATCGATGTGATTTATGTTAAATTGATGTTACCCTCCTCAGTCTGTATCGTCGCCTCTGTTATTGTGAGTTCGTACTGTTGGCTCAGTTTGCGTACCCATCAAATACTAGTGCGACTCGTTCCAGGAGAGTGGTGGTTGACGTAAGTGACATATCCATCACAAATGGTGACAATGGAGACATATTTTTGCTAAATTACTCTGTGCAGCACCTACACTATGTCGAAAATATTTTCATCACACATCAAGATTGTTTAAATGGTATCGGTAAGCTTCAATTAAAATATAATATTTGTATAATTAATAGCAATAGAATATCAATCAGTTAAATGAAGTTTACAAAAGTACAAATTAATATTTCAAGATTTATCTTAGAACATTGTAATTTTACTGGAAATACATATAATATGTATATGTAATATAATATATGTAATATATAATAAGTGATAGTAGCTCTGATGATATATAAATAGCATAAAAATAAATGTAATTTTTATATTATAATATATTAAGGGTTTAAAATTTGGAATACATCGTAAATCATGTCCTAGAACATGAAAGAATTTATAAAATGCTTAAACCTGCATTTGTTCTATTTTTTCACGCAGGGGTAGTAAGCACAAGTCGAGCATATGTCACTTTTGAAGTTAAGAGTAAGATGAGCTTAATTCCAAATTTTCATGAAAATCGATGGTTCAAAGAATTCGGAGGTAATAGCTTATTTTCATCTTTAACGACTGGGCTATGAAGGAATCCGTAAAAGAAAAGACCAGAATCTTTAAAAAAAAAACACTATTAAATAATTTTCATCTACTGGAATATATTTTCCGTGCTGGAGACTATTTTCCTACTTTTGTCAGTGTATCAGATTGTTGCCATATATTTAACCATTTAACAAAAACACCTCTAATCAAAGGAGATCGTGTAAACAGGGTTAGACCGCCTAAAAATATGTAAATACAAGCTTTGAGATCACCGATCTGAGATTGGAACCAGTTAACTTAAGGCATGTAGTAAAATGCCATGCACCAGATTAAGGCGATTAACATATGTCGGGAATAATTAAATACTAATCAAAAGACATGCACATCTCTCGCGCAAGGAGCGGGATAAAATATGGCGTAGCAAGTCCATTGAAAAATGCCTGTTCATTAGCAACGATAATAGAAGGCTTGTCTAACTCTTACCTGACTGTCATTTTGAGCATAACTAATTATATAATTACGTTTTTTGTTGGCCGGTCGACAGTCATTAGGCGGTAGAAGCTTACCGAAAAAACGTATTATTCGATAATTACTATCGTAACATTGTGTCGACGTGTCCGCTCTTCTACGCCAGTGACGTAGAACTAAACTATGTATAAATTTATACACCAATAAATAATTCAAAGTTGTTTTATAAATACTTGTCAAAGGAAAAATATTCTAAATAAAAATAAGTAAAAAAACTTTTAAGAAAGGGTTTTATTTAAAATCATCGGTTGTACTAAAAATTGTAAAATAATTAGGACACAAACCTGGGCTTTCCTGAGATTCTAACGTTTGGACGAAATAAAAACGTGGGACGCATCTGAAATATGGTTATTACACGCCCCACGTTTTTATTTCTTACAAAATCTCAGAATCTCGCAAAGTCTAGTAATTGGCAATGATGCCAATAACTGAATTTCGTCTGTTTTTTTCATTCTAGTTATCGGCGGTATTCTTGACGGAAACCAGAATTATCTTTTTTAATCACAGGTTGAAAAAAGTTTTTATAATGCCAAAAGTTAAGGAAGGTATTATAGAAAAATCATAAAGAAGTAAATCCTGGCCCTAAATGCTATAAAAATGGGATTTCGAAAACCCAAGCCTCCAAGACGTATGGTGTTCCCAGGGCTACCATCCAGTTTAGACTCGACTAGACTTGAAAATTTGATCCCAGACAATTTTGACCCCGCTGAAGAAGATATTTTAGTAAAGTGGATTTTAGAATCTCAAAACAAGGGTTTCCCACGCAGAAAAGAGGATGCCCAGATTGCCCAGGCTTACGTAAAGGAGTTTCTTGATGATCAGAATAAGCGGGAGACACCTTTTGTAAATAACCTATCATCACTGGTACGAGTCCTTCCTTCGATGCTATAGGCACTTGACAGGAATAATACGTCAGAAGCTGTCACTGCTAGTAGTGTATGCGTTTCTGCTAACGATCTCAAGCAATTATTTCGGACATAGTATCGTATCTAAAGCCTAAAGGATACGATTTGATTTTAAAAGACCCCAAGCCCGTATTTGATACAGACGAAACATGTTTCGGTCCAAAGGTTCAAAGTAAAGTACAGTAAAGTACTGGCACCCAAACCTGACTGTTATGTTTACCATTTCTGGTTCGGGAGATACAATCCTCCAATGATAGTTAATCCTTATAAAAGGATACCAGCAGTCATATATGAGTCAGTTCCCCAGGGAATTAAAATTGGTCTAAGCGAGAATGAATGGATGAAATCCGAAACTTTTTATGAATACAGCAGTAAAGTATTCCATCACTTTTTTAGTGGAATACAACTACCAGTTTCCTATTATATTGTTTGTAGATGGGCACAAATCTCATCTTACCCTTCATGTGTAAACTATGCGAAAAATTGCAAATAATATTAATAGCTTTGCACCCAAATGCCACAAGGATACTTCAGACAGCTGATTGCGGAGTATTTAAATCTGTAAAAGCATACTGGAAACGAGCGGTTTTACAATGGAGATGAGAAAACCCTAAAGAACAGCTAACGAACGAAAAATTTGCCCCAATTTTAATAATAGTGGCAGATAATATCAAACCATCAAGTATTATAAATGGAAAACGTATTTCTTAAAATACTTGGTCAAGACACATTCAAACATTTTGAAAGTAATGAAGATGTTCCTAACAATGACGAATATTTTCAAATGCTTAAAATTGTGGAGTTATTTTCAAAGCAAATCAGGCAAAGGTAAGAGTATCATACATGTAGAAGATCTAGGTGCCAGTGATTACTTATGAGGAGTTGCAAGTTGATTATTGCAAGCAGATAAAAAAGTTCAGGAGGTCAGCGATGTATCACAAGATATCGTTCAAACAAGTAACGTCCTAGACACAGAAATTTTAAACCGAAGTATGAAAAATATTATTCTTAGTAAAACAAAAGACATAGAAATAAGTTTAGATGATAACGAGATAATTGAAAACATTTTTAATGGACGAAAGGACGAAGAACATTGGGATACCATACCTGTATATTTTCCCATCTCTAATACTGAGATAGACGACGGTGCCGAAGTGAAAATAACGAAAACAAAGATAGGAAAAAAGATGATTCACTAGAAAAATTATTAGACTGGCCTCCTAAAAGAAATAATAAATGTAATACTAAAAGAACTTGAAGAAATGAGATACAAGCAAGAGAGAACAAAAAAAAGCGGAAATAGAGTAAAATAGTAGAAAACTGGACCGAATAGCCATTAACATAACATAATAAATTAAATAAAATAAAAGCAAAGTGTAATTTGAGGAAGGAAAAATTTAAGAAAAAATTGTCCGTCAAATCAAAAATAGTCAAGAACAATAAAGACATTTTCTCTAATATATCTCCAAAATAAGACATAGAGACGCAGAAAAAAAATTATAACGACTCTAAAACTGGAGTTATAAAGATGGTCTGTATTTAAATATATCGGAAGAATCTCATAAGAAAAACATAAGAATTTCATCGGATGTAGTCTTAAATACAACAGGGGATAATTGCAAGAGAAACATCTTTTGTGATTCTGATGATATGGCCTATTTTAAGGAAAATCAAATCTCGGGTCGTGCAATCTCCATGTTATTCGTGCACCTCCGAAATCACTGTTCAAAAACCAGGTTTAAGATTTATAAAAAGTTATGGCAGACAATACCATTTGCAATGTCTAAATAAGCAGAAGACGAACATTGATAATTTTATATGTGAGACATGTTCCTAGGTACATGCTGGCTCAATTATTATTATCTTACATGCCTGAAAAAATGTATTTTTACTTTTAACCGTTAATTTTTTGTAAATCTTATGTTATGATTTATTTTTGAATTTATTTATCTATTACTGTTCCATGAAAGTTTATTTGGCTCTATAATAAAGATGTTTTATGTTCTAAAATATTTTTAATTGTCTACATAACGCATTCACATTTAAAAAAATTAATTTTCCAAATTGACTTCCTTAAGGATGATAATTATTGGGGTGCTGTGCTTAGGTACTATAAATTTTTATTCTTTTATTATATTTACAAAACTCAATTTGTACAAAACCGAAGAAATGTGACTAAAAAGCCTTTTTTATTTTTTTTGACTACGCACCTGGCTATTCTTGCGTTGGGTAAACCGTAATTATGAAAAATTGATTTAAATATAATTTTTAAGATTATTAGAGTTCATTCTTGGTAGGATCGTTTTTGTTTTTATCAGCACTCAGATGTTTCACAATATAGAAATTGGTCAACTCCTTTCTTGAAATTACTGTTTCTTAGTTTAATTATAATTAACTTCAATAAACTATGTTTCGATAATTTGTTAGCTAATTTAGTATCGAAATAAAACTTATTTCACGTGCTTAATCATTTCGATGCATGAATCGTTGCAATATATAACGGTAGGATTGATGAAAGTTGATTTTCAGCACACATTAAGCTAATTACAAACAAAGTCAGCGTAAGAAGTAGTTAATTAAGACCATAAGAAGGTAACAGCTGCTTAATACACATATTCTAAGAATAACCATTGGAAAATTTTAAATCATAAAATAGGACACATGATGAAATTGCAGATTTTATAATGAAAGAAACATCTCATAGGTGAGTAGATACCAATTATTATAATACGTGGAAAATAATTGTAAATTGATAATTGATAATTTTGCATTAACCTATTAGCGAGCAGTTTATTTCAAATGTACTGAAGGATCAATTTATTTGCGAATTACAAAAAAACTAAACCTCCTAATTAGACCACCTCTTGACCTATTTACTATTTGAATTGTTTTGTATAGTGTACTGTAAAGTACACTATACAAAAATCATATAACATGTTTTCACTTTGTGAAAACATGTTATATGATATTTTAAATAGTTAATGATAAATTAAAAAATTTTACCTAATTTCGGCATAATTTTAGACAGCGATATTTATGAATTAATTTCTCGAAAAGTAACCACTAAAATGTATTCAAAGTACAACGAATTGTTAAATAGATCTTCCTTTATACGTGTGAATTGTTTGAAAATTAAACACCTTGGTTATTGGTTATTAAAAAAATAGATGGTGATATTTTCAATACTATTAATAATGAAATTCTAATATTTTCACATAAGATGCATTACATGTAGCCATGACAAGGATACATCTAAGTCTTATACAGGGTGAGTCAGTTTTTTGTAGACAAACTTTAACAGGGGATAGAACGCACGTTTTTAAAAAGAAAAGTGCCTATAAAGATATGGCCGATCTAGCTTCCTAAGGAAGATACAGGGTGTTAAAGTTTCATTTTTTTTTACATTAATGTGTAATATTTTCTGAACGGAATAATATATTCACTAAATATTTTACACATATCTTAACCTGCATAGGATCAACATGTTGTATTGTTCCTGTCGAAAATACTATAGTGGATGTTACTTTTTTCGGGTACTTCGGATATTCTGCATTATGGAACTTTTTTTTCGTACGCCACTGACATTATCTGATACATATTTCTAAAATAACGGCCCCTTAGTAACAATTTTGATCTCTTGTAATTTTGCTCTAACTACGACAGTTTTAGAGATATTGGCCGTTGTTTCTCTGACAGTGTAATGTCGTTATTATATTTTTTTCCTTGAATTTTCTTTATGACTTATAAACGAACGCTTAGATTTTTTCATGTTTGGGGGATAATGCCTATTAATTAAGGCGCATAAAACAAGCGGTAAGAATGTTCAAAAACTTGCACAGTGGCGGGGTGGAAGGGGTGCTCCACCCCTTTCGTAAACAGAACTTCTACGCCAAAGACTATTTAAAAAAAAACTGTTATTTTCATTATCTACATACAGTTTAACAAAAATAATGTCCCTTCTTCTGTTTCGAAATTCCTGTGCGGTTTCTAGTTATTTTGATTTTTAGTGTTTGATGTGGTACTAAATTAAGTAATTTATTTATTAGCAATAATAATTATCGGCTAAATATTTAATTCTTTCAACGAAACCTACCTAAATATGGTGTGTTAAGGATTCTAAAAAGCCGAAATCTCTTATTCTTTATCTTTTTCCAATGTAGTCAAAATAAATATTTGTTATATCAAGCCTTACTCAAATACAATACTTTTATATGTTGAAATCTGTTAAATTACAAATGTACTTACAATACAATAGATTATTGTGCAGTTGCCAAAAGTCTTAAAAATTTCCTTCAAGTTTTATTAAACTTGTGCATGTACCAATTTCTGTTTCAATTTTTGTTGTTGTTTGCTAAATAATTTCCATTTAAAACTAGCGTATTTGTAACTGTACGTAATAATTGCAACAAAATATTATACTCCTTGGAAAACAAGTAAGCATTATGTCATATTTTGAAAGGACAGTTTGACGTATTACAAGTTTATCTACAAACAATTTTGCTTCATCTTGAATATTTTCACTGTTATTAATTATTATTTTTAAGATTAAAAAGTTATTTTATGTGATTTGCCAGATTTTAATTAGTGTAACATGCCGTTTACATTTACAAATAGCGAACAAGCCGACATTCATTTTATTTATGGGTTCGCAAATGGGAATTCAAGGTACGCAGCTAGGGAGTATCGAAGATTTCAAAATAGACGACAACCTCATCATTCCGTTTTTGTGAGTATCCACCGTCGATTTGTTAACCAGGGTTTGAAAAATGTACCCGGGGGCCGACAGAACAACCGTGGACGAGATAGAGACCGTATATTGCGGGAATTTAATAGGAACCCAACGACAAGTACTCGACGTGCTGCTATTGCTCTTGGTATTTCTCAAAGTAAAATTTCCCGGGTTTTAAAACGGGATCACAGACGCCCATATCATTTTCAACCTGTTCAAGGTTTATGTCCAGGTGACGCTGAACGAAGACTTACTTATTGTAGGTGGGTTCTTAACTCCATTCAAAATAATAGGGATTTCTTATCCAATATACTGTGGACTGATGAATCTTGTTTTACTCGTCGTGGTATAGTAAATTTTCACAATCTGCATGTATGGGCACATGAAAACCCACATGCCATTCGACCACGAAGTTTTCAACATGAATTTAGTACAAATGTCTGGATTGGAATTTACGGCAACCACGTGTTTGGACCTTATTTCCTGCCACAACGTGTAAATTCAGAAAATTTCCTACAATTTTTAGAAGAACACCATGGTAATATATGGGAAGTCATTCCTTTGAATTTAAGAAGACAGTCTTGGATTCAACTTGATGGGTGCCCGGCCCATTATGGCAGAAATGTAAGAAATTGGCTAAACAATAACTATCCAGGGAGGTGGATAGGTCGTGGAGGTCCAGTGGCGTGGCCTCCCAGATCCCCCGATTTAACACCACTTGACTTTTTTGTGTGGGGATTCATTAAGGAAATAGTGTATACCACTCCGGTTAATACACTTGAGGAACTTCAAAATCGCATTAGAGATGCTTGCAATGAAATAAGGGTGCATCATTTAGTTAACTTAAGACGTTCTATGATACGTCGCAGTGAAATGTGTATTGAGAAGAACGGTTTACATTTTGAACAAAGTATCTAATTTTATGTATGTAGGTACTAGTGTTATTGTTATTAATTCTTGTAACTGTTATTTATAAATCATTATTGCTAACAATTGTTATTTATTCCACAATTATTATTGTTAATCAAATATTGCTATAAATTCAAAAATGTTTATATCTCCATAAACATTAACATCAATGTTCATCTAATGTTTTTTTTTGTAATTGTAATTACTTGGAAAGAGATAAAGAGATTTCGGCTTTTTAGAATCCTTAACAAACCATATTTACGTAGGTTTCGTTGAAAGAATTAAATATTTAGCCGATAATTATTATTGCTAATAAATAAATTACTTAATTTAGTACCACATCAAACACTAAAAATCAAAATAACTAGGAAACGCACAGGAATTTCGAAACAGAACAAGGGACATTATTTTTGTTAAACTGTATGTAGATAATGAAAATAACAGTTTTTTTTAAATAGCCTTTGCCGTAGAAGTTCTGTTTACGAAAGGGGTGGAGCACCCCTTCCACCCCGCCACTGTGCAAGTTTTTGAACATTCTTACCGCTTGTTTTATGCGCCTTAATTAATAGGCATTATCCCCCAAACATGAAAAAATCTAAGCGTTCGTTTATAAGTCATAAAGAAAATTCGAGAAAAAAAATTATAATAACGACATTACACTGTCAGAGAAACAACGGCCAATATCTCGAAAACTGTCATAGTTAGAGCAAAATTACAAGAGATTAAAATTGTTACTAAGGGGCCGTTATTTTAGAAATATGTATCAGATAATGTCAGTGGCGTACGAAAAAAAAGTTCTATTATGCAGAATAGTCGAAGTACCCGAAAAAAGTAACATCCACTATAGTATTTTCGACAGGAACAATACAACATGTTGATCCTATGCAGGTTAAGATATGTGTAAAATATTTAGTGAATATATCATTCCGTTCAGAAAATATTACACATTAATGTAAAAAAAAATTAAATTTTAACACCCTGTATCTTCCTTAGGAAGCTAGATCGGCCATATCTTTATAGGCACTTTTCTTTTTAAAAACGTGCGTTCTATCCCCTGTTAAAGTTTGTCTACAAAAAACTGACTCACCCTGTATAACAAATGAATGAAATAACACCTAAAATTTATTAATAAACAAGGACAAATGCTGTTTTATTTATGAAGATAATTTTTTTTTAAAATCGCTGTTGTTTTTGCAATTTTTAGCACTATTTCTATAGTGAAAATAAATAAACTGAAACTTTTTCTGGAGAATATATAGCGAACTCTGACGTTCCCCAAGGTTCCAATTTAGGTCCACTTACGTATTTCTTAGTTATAAACGATTTACCTAATTTACTATGTAATTGAAATTCGCTGATGTTTGCAGATAATCTGAAGATTTATAGAAATGTTAATGGTGTGTATAACCTCCTAAAATAAAGAAATGTGCAAATGGGTGATTTCTATGGGTAAATTCCTCAACTGAATTGACAAAAAGATTTACAAAAAAAATAGTTTGTCAATCTTTAAAAGCGTCAATTAGTTTATTATATTTGATTTTAATTCTACAATGTCCCTTACTTTTATTTACTGAACTTGCCGTGCGATATAAATTGCACTGAGAAGCAACGCAATAACATTTTTACGATGCATTTTAATGCATGTAATAATGCACGCTTTTCGTAAAAACAATAAAATATTAATTTCTGCAATTATATTCATTATTAATTTAATTGCAACACGTCAAATTAAAAGCTGTTATCACGTTTTATGATTAAAAACTGACATAAAACTCGTGTAATTATCAACAAACGTGCGTTACTTATTTCACGTAATTTTAATTAAAATTTGATTCTTGCACCTGAAGGATTTTCCGACTTAATTACATGTTGGTATGCCAAAGCGCAATTAATTGCAAACGCAAAGCAAAAGAGCTTTTAAAGCAAATATTTTTAAAACACACAGTCGAGAGAAAGAAAATTAATAACTGTCAGAGGATTTGACGTCCAGGCGAAGGAAGGTATTTGAAGATAATGGGAACTTTAAGGAGCAATGTATCTCAAATGAAGAATTTTAAGACGTTTAGTGTTGCGGCATAATATCGTAACCTCCACGACAAAGTGAGGATTCCGCTATATTTCCAAGTGGAGCGTTCACATAAACACTGATCAAACAGGCCGCCGTTGTATAAAATGTATAATAATAATAATTTCTTTTCCTTTTTAGACAATACAGAATTATTTTTTAGGGGTTTGGCTTCCGAAAACTAGTTCGATTAGCCACATAAATATTTAATCATTCGGTTGTTTAATTACAAATAAAACAGTCAATCTCAAAAGGGTAATCATACCATGGAATAAAAAAAGAAAAAAGGGCAGGCATTCAATGAAATAGTGAAACAGGGTTATAATATATTTTTTCTTAACTATCTACTCATATAGTGATAATTAAATTTCATCTAATTAATTTTTTTAAATAATTTTTTTAATCATTCATTTTTTTTTTAAATTCCAATTGGAATTGTAAACAGGGTCACGTTGCGTCTAGGGGTCTATCACGACTTCTATCACACAATCATGGAAAAGACCACGGATCTAATGGTTAAGATAAGATGAGGATAAATATGCTGCTATTACTAATATCTAATATTAAAAAAAAAGAGTAAAAAAAAAGAAAAATCAAGGAAAAGTACAACTTGGTATAAACAGTTTGTAGTATAAACAGTTAAGATATGCGCATATTTTTTTAAATTATATATTATCATATTAATGTTATCATTTTGAATGGTCAGAAGATTTTCTAAATTAGTAGCGAGTTGGACATTTTGACACATGAGGGATACAGAATATTGTATAGCAATAGTCAATAGCTATTTTACAGGGGGATCTTAGATACTAACATACAAGTCAGATATAGAATACCTAGTAACATTTATCTAATAACAACAATTTTAGTTTTTTTAAACTACATTCGTTTACGGTGCATTTTATTTCGTCAGACAGGCGATTAAATATTTTAACTCCTAACAATTTGGGAGATCCACTTGCCACAATTACTGTCATAAGCCTAATGAAACTTATTTGTTTGTCTGATATTGATATTGTGAAAATTATAATTAAAAATTCTTTTTGTTTCCATAAACTTATACAAATTTGGAAAATATATATCTATGATAAGTAAGCTTAATACTTTATATCCTTTAAACATATATTTACATGATTAAGTCCTTGGCACACTGTCAATTCATCGCAAAATAAGCTGTGCCATAAAAACATTATATAAAAAGGTGGAATTTCTTCAGAACATACCTTAAGCGAGAATCGACTTGTCCATAAGTAATATCTATAAATTGTTGAGTAGTACTCTACTTGAAAACGGTGTAATCTTAAATAAATGTACTAATAATGACATTTTAGATATAAATAAGAAATAAAAAAATATATAAATAAAAAAATATTCGGTCAGAACCTAAAATTATAGCTCATAGCAGGTCGTTCTAAATTTTTATAAAATTTAAATAAAGTGTCATATTCTCTCATATTTTTTCGTAGTAGCACAATTTTGATAGTATCTACCTATTATCACTAACTAAATTTTTGAAACAGAGGTGGTCTCCAATCTATGTAATTCCAATTAATATACATTCAGCTCCAAAAAAGTGGCGGTTCCGATTATTTTTTTTGTATTTACAGAGTGCAAACAAAAAGCGTTCCGAAAACGCGAAATTAAATTTTTACCCATAACAATTGAGTAAAACGAGAATTTCAAAAATCTCATTTAAGCATAATCTACGAACAAATGAGAAAAAGCAATTGCGATTGGTTTAGCTATCGTCTATACTTTTAGAGATGGAGAATCCAAGACGTTCTCAACATCATGTGTTTTTCTTTTCCCTTATGCTGCTATGCCATAGCCATACATAAACGTTCCGAAATACGTAATCAAATATTTTAATTTATTTTACAGGATTCCCAGAAAACAATGATTTTAAAATTATAGCCATTATATAAAAAGTTAATTTTCCATATAATTCCTTTTACTGATTCATTATGTAAAGACATCGTCAGGAAAACATGTAGCGTAAATATTAATTTTCGATAAGTAAGTAGCAAGGCGTGGGTAAGGCAGCATATGACAAAAAGTCATTCACACTTCTTCGTATCTTTAAAAATATAGAAAATAGATTCATCCAGAATCATCTAAAATTGTTATCGCTGCAGCGTGAAAAAAAAAATAGTTCCCACTTCATTCGCATGAGCAATTATTGCTGAATATAAAAACGCAACCCAACATCAAAACTTGATTACAACATTACAAGACATCATTACAAAAAAAGAGAGTACGTTTTTCAATTTGTTTGTTTTCAGATGTGATATTTTGGATTTAAGGCAAAGAATGTGTATCACAAATCAACCCGATTTTTCCCAGGAAAAAAATGTTTCGTGAAAAACATAAAGAACTGGTGAGAAAAAAGTCTGGGATGACCGAATTATATATTATATCGACTTAATTATCACATTGGAGCTCAACATCTGCTACGGGCGCGTGGTCCCAGATAAGTGGTAATGAGGATCAGAGTAATTAATCTCGGAAACTCATACATAAGGTAGTGCTAGTATGGTAACTCATACCATACTAGCATACATAAAAATTGTAGAGACTTTGCCACCAAGCCATCCGTAATAAATATGATGATTGGAAGAAAAGTATTCAAGTAAAAAGGAGGAATGCACAAAGGGCCTAATGAGGCCTAAGTGCTGTAATGGAAGTAAAACACCACTGCACTCCGACCCATATACATGTAATACATACATCACATCGGAGCGCTGTTTATTTTCTTTATTGGAGGACTTACCCGTTAATTGATGTCTGTGTCATAAACCATCCAAGAAAGGCCTTAGCTATAGAGTGCCAAATTTGAGTCAAAATCCAGTCAGATTTTCGCTCCGACTGCTCCAAAAAATTGATCGTATCCTGATCAGGTCCCAACTGAACAAATTTGGAGGCCAAGGGTTCCGGGACTGCATTTAGGTCACACTGGTACCACTGGAAAGAGATAATCACAAATATAAAATTATATGTAAAATATTTAAATATTATACAAAGAAACAAATTTAAAATAAATAATTTGCTTCTCCAGTGAAGCCACACCACACCACCTCACGAGAAATCAAGTAAGCCTTCGATTATACACGGTTACATAACACAGGCCTACAAAAAAAAATTTTGGTGCTTAGGATTTTAGAACTGATTTTAGCTATATTTGGGGCGGTGAATCTAAATATGAAATCATGATTTTTTTACATGTAGTTCTACATGAAATGTGCAGTTCCAATTCCATTTTTAAATTACATATACAAGGATTGGTTCCTGTATATTATTGGCCCTATTGTTAGTCTGCTCTCTAGTTAGTTCCAAGAAAATCCACCAGATGGAGTAAGCATCCGATAACTACTTAAGGGACCGTCAACTAGACTTGAGGTTAGTTTGTGAATTATCGTAGAACGAATTTGGTGGCCCCGCATGATATTTGTGTTTAGGAAAGGGTTGTTAAAGTTAACCTAAAACGTACGTATTGTTGTATTTACGTTGTTGAATAGAAATAAAATGAAATCAAGTAGAAGAAGTGTAAATCATCCTGATGTGTTTTGCTACATATGCAGAGAATACACGTTAAAACAAAACAGAATAACTGTTACTGACCTTATACAGAGAGCTCATGGGTACTTTGGTGTTAGGCTTGGTGATCAAGATAAAACCTGGGCACCGCCTCAGGTCTGTAAAACTTGTGCAGAAGATTCGCGACAGTGGACTACTGGGAAAACACGAAGTCTGAAATTCGGCGTACCGATGGTTTGGAGAGAACCCAAAAACCACTTCGATGACTGCGATGACCTAGGAAATATTACTGGAATGAATCGAACCAACCGTAGAAAGTGGACTTATCTAGATTTAGTCTCTGCAAGACGCCTGGTCCCTCACGCAGAGGAAGTGCTGCTCCCAACGTTTCATCAGTTACCAGAGCTCTGTGAGGACAATTATTGTTCCTCTACTGATCACACTTATGATACTAATGAAGGTGATAGTTATTATGAGGAGGTGTCAGCAATTCCTCAACATTTCAACCAGGATGAGTTAAATGACATCGCCAGAGATCTCAACCCTTCAAAAGAAGCTTCTGAACTACTGGATTCCAGGTTGTGGGAGAAAAATTTGCTGGAAGAAGAAATCAAAATTACCTTTTACCGGACAAAAGAAAAGGTTTTGTCATAATATTAGAGGACTCCAGGGAATAATGGGAATAGTAATCTACACAATGGGAACAAATATGGTTCAATATCAATTGGTCATTCAACGAAAATGAAAGAAGAATATGACAAGATAGAAGAAGAAGTCTTGGAGAAGATAAATTATCATGAACATGCATGGGTGATTTGTGTGGACTTCAAAATGGTAAACTTTCTCATTGAACAGCAGAGTGGCTACAACAAATATCCTTACTTTTGTGCCTCTGGGACAGCAGAGACAAAACACACCACTGTTAGAAAATACGGTTAGAAGACAGTGGCCTAACAGAGAAAACATGGAAGTTGGGATATAGAATGTCATTAATTACCCCTTAGTTGAAAGAGACTTCGTGTTCTAGTAGAGGAGGTTCCAGTAGAGGAGACTGTTTTAATATGATGAATCAATTAAAAGAACCCTTTACTGAAGAATATTATAATGTGGAAGACGATCCAGAGGGTAAAACTCTGACAAGCGAAGATGAAATAAAAGCTACAAATATTTTGTTGTCTACTACAAACGGACACTACAATACAGAAAACATTTTCAGACTTTTCAGTGCAAGTAAAATTGCACTGCGCGATATCATAAGTTCATATGCCTTTAACAAGCCTTACCAGTTTAAGCAATCAAAAATTATTAGCTGAGATTGTATCATAGGTTCAAATAGCTTATATAAACAGTTACTTACGTGCATTAAGAAAACACATGTTTTATTAATTCTAGATATAAAATAATAATGAATTCAAGTCACACGCTCAAATAGTTTTGCAGAGATTGGCCTCAGAAAATCATAATAAAATTTGATGGTTGAAAAGTTGAAATTTGAGAAGCCTTATATGTTAAGTACTTACAAGGCTTCTAAATCGGCCGTGAGTGGCGCTGCAAATTTAACATTAGAGGCCAATAAAGCGTCCATTTTTCTTATGGCACATTTTTTCATATTGTGCAATTCTATTTCTTTGAATATTCGTTTATAACTCAGAACAGACAGTCGTCCAGCAGTGTGGTCGTAAGTCAGATCGAATCAAATTGTCTTGATTAACACCGTGTGGTACTGCTTTTGGTTTAATTAGCAGTGAGATGACGGGCAGTTTTAATTCAAATTATTTTCCACGAGCGTGGCTTACAAATGTATATAAATCACATTTTAATCATTGTCAATCCCCGGAGGAAGCAAAACATTTATTTTCAAATGAATATATTATAACTATTCGTCGTGCTTTAATTTGGTATGACTGGAATGCATCCATCAAATTCAAATCTACTAAATACACAATGGTGTGATCAAGTCAATATGGTTATATATACCGGGTGGGCCAAAACGCTACCTTGCATTGTCTTTGACAATATCCCACTCAGCTGATTTTATATAATGAACTTGTAGATGTTTACCCAAGAGACTAGACGATATTAACCATTGCAAAATACCTATATCTACATTGTAACATTTATATGATATCAATCATATTTTTTTTGTTTTATTGTATCGGTAGGTATATAACCTCAAAATTTAAATTTACCGAAACAAGAACGTTACACCATTTACTATTAACTACTTAGCTACTAAAAATCGCTTTTTGAGGTTTTTGCATGATTTAAAGAATAATGTTTTAATGTTATTTTGTTAACTTCGTTAACTGCCGAAGCTTGCGAAACGTTGACTATTTCTTTACAGGAGCAATTTTCTTCTAAACAACGAATTAGCGACAAAGAGCGGAAAAATCTGAGGTTTTCACATTCATTAAATTACATTTTGTTTTTAATTGTTTCGCTAACTGCATAAAAGCTTCATTACATCGCGCATGGTTTATTTTGAAAAACAAAGAAAATAATCTTGATTTCAGTTGTTTCATGTGAACTGTTTGTTTATAACGATAACGAGAAAACATTTTTGGACACAACTAATTAGCGATAACTAAATAGCAAATTAAAAACCTTTGCGTTCGTTAAATTCATAGACGTATTAATACAAGAGACAGAATTGTTTACATTTGTTCCATCCTTATCGTCCGTCTTTTGCTACCAAACGGCACGTTTGCCAGACTTACTGTGAAATTCACTTGAAGTCTTTGAATACCGTAAGAGATGTTCAAATAATTTGACAATTTCAACGAATCTGATTCATTTTACGACTAAAATGTTATTTAAAACAGCTTCTTGGCAAAAGTAATATATTGTATTGCCTTATTGCGTTAATAATATATGGTGAAAACCATAGACAACCGAAAATGTACTGTGCCTTGAGATATAAATCTCAACACCGGCAAGGTCGTTTGATGAATTTTACTCGAGTTTTACTACAATGAATGGAAAGAAATTTGCGAGGTTGCCGCAACGCTACCTCTTGTACTTTTGTTTTCTTAAGTGTATTCTACGAATCTATGTATTTATTGCGATTCAGGTGAACAATAAGTGTGTAACTATGGTGCATTCTTGTATAGTTTGTAAAAGGGTGGATCATTTAAGTCCGGAAAATGTTACTTTTCATCAGTAATGTAAGTATTTTTAAGGTGACCTACAAGTTTTAACGGCTTGGCTTGGCCAGGGGCGGCGTTGAAACTAAAAATGAACTTTTTATATTGCTGCTGCAATAATTAATCAATAATTATTTCTTTAATTTTTATTATGTAATTTATATGGTACATAATCAATGTGCGATATTTAAAATTATTTTTATTCGGCTGATGCAAAATCCCATTTTCATCTCCATCTATATATGTTGAAGAACTACTGAATGACCACCATATTCAATTGGTCAAGTTGGAAACAATTTTTTGAATTGAAAATTGAAAACATTTTGCAAAATATGTATTTATTATGAAACAAAAAAAAATGAAAACAATAGGCGAAATAGAATAAGAAGTTTGAATACAAAACTCATATTATTTAGGAATTAATAGATTCAATAATTATAGTAAGTTTGATTAACAAAGTTTGATTTACTGCGTTGTTTCTATATAGGACATGAAGTTTGTAAATTTTAGAAACTTGTGATTCTTTTTAACGAACTGTCTTTAATATGTTCAGTCTATAGAATTTGAAAAAAAATGTTGCTTTTATTTTATTATTTATATTTATAGTAGTTCATGTTGACTTTAGTATGATATACATTTATGAATTTTGTAAATCCCAAAAGAATGTTGAGATTTTATTTGTTATAGTATTTTCTTATGTTATTCTAATGAAAAATCTAGACGTTTTTCCATTTCTTAATTTAAATACAGCACTCATAATATTAGGATTGTTGTATTTATAATAGGTCGAGTAATAGCTTTACTTTATAATAACTTAATTTGCATGTATGATTAAAATTCTTAAATATATGATGTCATTTTATTATATGACAAATGTAAGCAATTTTGACACAAATGTTGTGTTCCCCCTAAACACCATGTTCACATTCCAGAAGAAGGTGATGACACATGTCTATGTCACTATATATGCTACAATACAGAAAATGATGAGATTTCAGAGAATGAAGACAGCGGCATTGAAAGTGAACAATGTGAATTTGACGATGAAAAAATTTAAAACGAGGAGGAAGAGAAAGAATTAATATACAGACTTTATGAGTTGTTTCAATAAACACGCAAGGAAAATTTTTACTAAGTGGTAAGACACCTATTAAAGTGTCTTTTTGATAGAATTTAAATTATTTAAATGTATCCTAATAAATACGTCCAATAACTGTACTTTTTGCATTAAAATTATAAATAAATTTCTACAAAACACATGACAAAGTTTTATTGCAGTTATCAACTATTATCTTAATGTACACGAATTAAACTATGCTCTGAATGTTTTCTATTTTGCCTCCATTTACTCTCTCGCACTCATTGCAATTTTTTGAACAATAATAGATCGGCTCTTACAGCGTTTTCTAAATGAATCGTTGGGTCTCCCCGTATTAATATGTCTATGGTTAAATTAAATAACGTTTTGTTTCCAAATAACTGGAAACATATCTACACTATGCTATCTACACATATGCTCTTAACAGAACATCCCGAAATTATTATTAATACTTTAATTTTTCGCACAACGAATTTAGGTTTAAAAACGGCAAATTGTTACACCATGCGGTATTGTTTATATTATATTGTTTAAACGCTAACTGTATTTCAGTCAGGAATACTAATGATTAAAAATATTTGTGCATCCATCAAAATTTGTCGCAATTTTAGTCATCTGCGAGCTACCTAGTGGTAGCTAAATAATAAATGACCTATTCGCCGTTCCCCTGCCCTTGGTCTTAAAGTGCATCAGGTGTTAACACTATACCCTCCCACTTACTCCCAGTAAAAGATACGGTTTTAATTAAGTTTTCATTATTTATGTTGATCGCAGAACCGAGATAGAGGTTCAGTTAATAAGAATCATAACTCGAACAGTAGCTCCAATAAATGTGGAATGCCATTAAATCGGCCCAACTCTCCCAACTAATCATGGCCCCTAATTAAAAGCATAGGTAGGAATCTGTCGGGGAAAGGATCAACGCAGACAGCACCAGATAGACCGTGTTGACTGTTTACATACCTGCCGACTGTCGATTTATTTATTTAATATTTAAATTTGTCTGCTTTAGGATCAGTTTAACATCATGTAGCGGTTCTGAGATATGTTCTCTCCGTTTGGGGTCTGAAAGCAATTGTCGCTTGATTGGATAACATGCAGATATAGGCCAGTCACTGAAGACAAAAATGGTGTGCATAACCCAAAAGTTTCCAAATTTTATCCAAGGTTGGAGATATATTACGAAAACTAAATCTCATTTTGCAACCCATTTGAAGGTCCGGAATATTGTCAAAAGTTTAAAAAACAACAATTAGCCATTATTACTTAACTAAAACTTGAAAAATTTGCTTTAACTAAAAATTGGAAATGTGGCTTGTCTAAATTAAAAGACATGTCAAGTGATTCATTGTAAATAATATCCCGAGTTTGCAACTTCTTTTTCTAACCGGAACCCTCCTAATTGTTAAAATTAAGTAAATTTTAATTTAATTATTTATTTTTAAAGGGAGTATATAACTAAATATTCTGTGAATATTTCAAGCGTCTACCTGTTTCCGTTATCAATATCAGGCAAAAACGAGAAAAAAAGCACCTTTGTTGTATGGGATATATATCTTAAATTAATCATTTATCTTAAATTAATTTATTTTATTCTGTTTTTAGTATTTAGTTATAGCGGTTCAGTTATATACATGATCTGTGAAAATTTCAACTGTCTAACTATGACGGTTCATGAGATACAGCCTAGTGACAGACGGACAGACTGACAGACGGACGGACAGCGTCTTAGTAATAGGATCCCGTTTTACCCTTTGGGTACGGAATCCTAAAAACGGAACTAACTTTGATACTTGGGCTGATAATTTTCAGAGAGGGTAAAATAGAGTAAAAGTTCGAAACAGGGTTAAAAATTTGTTAATTAAGCTGTACTTTAAATTTTCAACCACACGTGCATCCCGGAACACCGCCAAATTTGTATGAGTATGAGCAAAATATACTTAATTTTCGAAAGTAGGATGGTTCCGTTTGGAAAAAGAGGTTGCAAACTTGAGATATTATTTACAATGAAGCACTCGGTATGTCTTTCGGATATCATCACATTTGCATTTTTATATAAAGAAATTGTTTTTCTCAATTTTGTATAATGACCAGGAGCTTCAAATAGATTGCCAAATCAGATTTAGTTTTAGTAATGCATCTCTAACCTTAAGTTAAAATTTGAGAACTTTTGAAATTTTGTTAGAAAAATGATTGACTTTGAATGTCCTCAGTGACTGGCCTAATATTGCAGAGTTAAGTCGCATGTCGTATCCGTAAAAATTATTATTATCTACAAATGTTTGGCTGAAATGTTAATTTGTCTATCTCACTATGTATTTAGACAGTATCTATATAATGCTTGCTTGTAAACCTTTTCTTTTAGGTGACCTCACAGAAAAATACTTAATGGTGTTAGAACGGGCTATCCAGCAGGCCATTCTACTGGACCATATCGCCCTATCCACCTCTACCTCTAAAATTTTTATTTTACAATTCCCTGACTTGATTTTGTTGAATTCGCCGGACACCCCTCTAATCTGCGTCCATCATCGATAGTTCAAGAGTAGGTAGGCATGTCTAAATTTGTATTCATAGGGAAAATTTTTGTTTTCTTCATGAATTATCTGTAACAAACTGTTACTAATATTGAATTGTTCTGACCCATATCTCAGAGATAATTGTGTATTATCTTGTACTGAATATAGTGCCAACAAGGATGCAGAATCATCTTTGTTGTACTTTTTTGACATCTTTTGAGGCAAATACAGACCTAGTTTTAACATATTTCTGGATATGGAGAAACTTTACATGAATTAACTCAATCGCATATCGATATGAAACCTCACCAATACCATAGCATTTTATAAGGTAAAGGGGCTCTTGTAATTTATTGAAAATCTATTGTGTCTATTGAAAAACTTCAAAAAATAGTAATAATTAATTTGACATCTAAATTAAAGCAGCTTACTGTGATATTGGAAAACATTTATTAGACAGTATAATTTCATTCAGCAAAGCAATGTATGTAATAAAATTAATATGCATATATTCTTGGAAATACACATTAAAATACCGGCCAGCTCCAATTCTCCTACACTATAATTTGTTTCATAAATCGTGGTAATTCTCAATATACATGAAATAGGAACTATTAAACCATCTTGTTCCTGTAATAATACACCAACAAATCTAAATTTTGATGCATCTGTTTGTAAAATGAAAGGTTTAGTGTAATCTGGATGGTATATTTTTAAATTTTGATTAAATATATTTTTAATATTATTAAAAGCAATTTCTTGTTCTTCTCCCCATCTCCATCGAACACCTTTCTTTAATAATTTCAACAATGGTAATTCTAAATTGGAATAATCAGGTACCAATATTTTAAAATAATTAATGAATCCTATAAAACCCCTTAATGTTTTTAAGTTTTGTGGAGTTACATAATTTTGTATGGTCTCCATTCTTTCTTTAACCATCTCAAGTATTTACATTTATCTACATTTATTTTCAAACTTGCTTGATCTAGTTCTTTTAATACAATTTGTAATCATGCTAGATAGAGATTTTTGCGCCCATAAAAAACTTAGCTATAATGAAATTACGTTCTGACCAATCAAGCGCGTAGCTGGTTGGCGTTATGTATAGTACATACGTTGGACAGCGATACGTGCTTGCTTCCACTTGTTATAGTCAATACGATAGATATTGATCACTGATTTAATTTTAATTTATAATGTGATATTTTTACTGAATTTAATTACTGATTTATGCTCTATATTTTTGTTTATCGCAATATATATATATATATATATATATATATATATATATATATATATATATATATATATATATATATATATATATATATATATATATATATATATATATATATATATATATATATATATATATATACAGGGTGAGTCAGTTTTTTGTAGACAAACTTTAACAGGGGATAGAACGCACGTTTTTAAAAAGAAAAGTGCCTATAAATATATGGCCGATCTAGCTTCCTAAGGAAGATACAAGGTGTTAAAGTTTCATTTTTTTTTACATTAATGTGTAATATTTTCTGAACGAAATGATATATTCACTAAATATTTTACACATATCTTAACCTGCATAGGATCAACATGTTGTATTGTTCCTGTCGAAAATACTATAGTGGATGTTACTTTTTTCGGGTACTTCGGATATTCTGCATAATGGAACTTTTTCTTCGTACGCCACTGACATTATCTGATACATATTTCTAAAATAACGGCCCCTTAGTAACAATTTTGATCTCTTGTAATTTTGCTCTAACTACGACAGTTTTAGAGATATTGGCCGTTGTTTCTCTGACAGTGTAATGTCGTTATTATATTTTTTTTCTCGAATTTTCTTTATGACTTATAAACGAACGCTTAGATTTTTTCATGTTTGGGGGATAATGCCTATTAATTAAGGCGCATAAAACAAGAATGTTCAAAAACTTGCACAGTGGCGGGGTGGAAGGGGTGCTCCACCCCTTTCGTAAACAGAACTTCTACGCCAAAGACTATTTAAAAAAAACTGTTATTTTCATTATCTACATACAGTTTAACAAAAATAATGTCCCTTCTTCTGTTTCGAAATTCCTGTGCGTTTCCTAGTTATTTTGATTTTTAGTGTTTGATGTAGTACTAAATTAAGTAATTTATTTATTAGCAATAATAATTATCGGCTAAATATTTAATTCTTTCAACGAAACCTACCTAAATATGGTTTGTTAAGGATTCTAAAAAGCCGAAATCTCTTTATCTCTTTCCAAGTAATTACAATTACAAAAAAAAACATTAGATGAGCATTGATGTTAATGTTTATGGAGATATAAACATTTTTGAATTTATAGCAATATTTAATTAACAATAATAAGACTTAATAACAATAACACTAGTACCTACATACATAAAATTAGATACTTTGTTCAAAATGTAAACCGTTCTTCTCAATACACATTTCACTGCGACGTATCATAGAACGTCTTAAGTTAACTAAATGATGCACCCTTATTTCATTGCAAGCATCTCTAATGCGATTTTGAAGTTCCTCAAGTGTATTAACCGGAGTGGTATACACTATTTCCTTAATGAATCCCCACACAAAAAAGTCAAGTGGTGTTTAATCGGGGGATCTGGGAGGCCACGTCACTGGACCTCCACGACCTATCCACCTCCCTGGATAGTTATTGTTTAGCCAATTTCTTACTTACTTCAAACTTTAACAGGGGATAGAACGCACGTTTTTAAAAAGAAAAGTGCCTATAAATATATGGCCGATCTAGCTTCCTAAGGAAGATACAAGGTGTTAAAGTTTCATTTTTTTTTACATTAATGTGTAATATTTTCTGAACGAAATGATATATTCACTAAATATTTTACACATATCTTAACCTGCATAGGATCAACATGTTGTATTGTTCCTGTCGAAAATACTATAGTGGATGTTACTTTTTTCGGGTACTTCGGATATTCTGCATAATGGAACTTTTTCTTCGTACGCCACTGACATTATCTGATACATATTTCTAAAATAACGGCCCCTTAGTAACAATTTTGATCTCTTGTAATTTTGCTCTAACTACGACAGTTTTAGAGATATTGGCCGTTGTTTCTCTGACAGTGTAATGTCGTTATTATATTTTTTTTCTCGAATTTTCTTTATGACTTATAAACGAACGCTTAGATTTTTTCATGTTTGGGGGATAATGCCTATTAATTAAGGCGCATAAAACAAGAATGTTCAAAAACTTGCACAGTGGCGGGGTGGAAGGGGTGCTCCACCCCTTTCGTAAACAGAACATCTACGCCAAAGACTATTTAAAAAAAAACTGTTATTTTCATTATCTACATACAGTTTAACAAAAATAATGTCCCTTCTTCTGTTTCGAAATTCCTGTGCGGTTCCTAGTTATTTTGATTTTTAGTGTTTGATGTGGTACTAAATTAAGTAATTTATTTATTAGCAATAATAATTATCGGCTAAATATTTAATTCTTTCAACGAAACCTACCTAAATATGGTGTGTTAAGGATTCTAAAAAGCCGAAATCTCTTATTCTTTATCTTTTTCCAATGTAGTCAAAATAAATATTTGTTATATCAAGCCTTACTCAAATACAATACTTTTATATGTTGAAATCTGTTAAATTACAAATGTACTTACAATACAATAAATTATTGTGCAGTTGCCAAAAGTCTTAAAAATTTCCTTTAAGTTTTATTAAACTTGTGCATGTACCAATTTCTGTTTCAATTTTTGTTGTTGTTTGCTAAATAATTTCCATTTAAAACTAGCGTATTTGTAACTGTACGTAATAATTGCAACAAAATATTATACTCCTTGGAAAACAAGTAAGCATTATGTCATATTTTGAAACGACAGTTTGACGTATTACAAGTTTATCTACAAACAATTTTGCTTCATCTTGAATATTTTCACTGTTATTAATTATTATTTTTAAGATTAAAAAGTTATTTTATGTGATTTGCCAGATTTTATTTAGTGTAACATGCCGTTTACATTTACAAATAGCGAACAAGCCGACATTCATTTTATTTATGGGTTCGCAAATGGGAATTCAAGATACGCAGCTAGGGAGTATCGAAGAAGATTTCAAAATAGACGACAACCTCATCATTCCGTTTTTGTGAGTATCCACCGTCGATTTGTTAACCAGGGTTTGAAAAATGTACCCGGGGGCCGACAGAACAACCGTGGACGAGATAGAGACCGTATATTGCGGGAATTTAATAGGAACCCAACGACAAGTACTCGACGTGCTGCTATTGCTCTTGGTATTTCCCAAAGTAAAATTTCCCGGGTTTTAAAACGGGATCACAGACGCCCATATCATTTTCAACCTGTTCAAGGTTTATGTCCAGGTGACGCTGAACGAAGACTTACTTATTGTAGGTGGGTTCTTAACTCCATTCAAAATAATAGGGATTTCTTATCCAATATACTGTGGACTGATGAATCTTGTTTTACTCGTCGTGGTATAGTAAATTTTCACAATCTGCATGTATGGGCACATGAAAACCCACATGCCATTCGACCACGAAGTTTTCAACATGAATTTAGTACAAATGTCTGGATTGGAATTTACGGCAACCACGTGTTTGGACCTTATTTCTTGCCACAACGTGTAAATTCAGAAAATTTCCTACAATTTTTAGAAGAACACCATGGTAATATATGGGAAGTCATTCCTTTGAATTTAAGAAGACAGTCTTGGATTCAACTTGATGGGTGCCCGGCCCATTATGGCAGAAATGTAAGAAATTGGCTAAACAATAACTATCCAGGGAGGTGGATAGGTCGTGGAGGTCCAGTGGCGTGGCCTCCCAGATCCCCCGATTTAACACCACTTGACTTTTTTGTGTGGGGATTCATTAAGGAAATAGTGTATACCACTCCGGTTAATACACTTGAGGAACTTCAAAATCGCATTAGAGATGCTTGCAATGAAATAAGGGTGCATCATTTAGTTAACTTAAGACGTTCTATGATACGTCGCAGTGAAATGTGTATTGAGAAGAACGGTTTACATTTTGAACAAAGTATCTAATTTTATGTATGTAGGTACTAGTGTTATTGTTATTAAGTCTTATTATTGTTAATTAAATATTGCTATAAATTCAAAAATGTTTATATCTCCATAAACATTAACATCAATGCTCATCTAATGTTTTTTTTTGTAATTGTAATTACTTGGAAAGAGATAAAGAGATTTCGGCTTTTTAGAATCCTTAACAAACCATATTTAGGTAGGTTTCGTTGAAAGAATTAAATATTTAGCCGATAATTATTATTGCTAATAAATAAATTACTTAATTTAGTACCACATCAAACACTAAAAATCAAAATAACTAGGAAACGCACAGGAATTTCGAAACAGAAGAAGGGACATTATTTTTGTTAAACTGTATGTAGATAATGAAAATAACAGTTTTTTTTAAATAGTCTTTGGCGTAGAAGTTCTGTTTACGAAAGGGGTGGAGCACCCCTTCCACCCCGCCACTGTGCAAGTTTTTGAACATTCTTACCGCTTGCTTATCCCCATTAGGCATTAATAACGACATTACACTGTCAGAGAAACAACGGCCAATATCTCGAAAACTGTCATAGTTAGAGCAAAATTACAAGAGATCAAAATTGTTACTAAGGGGCCGTTATTTTAGAAATATGTATCAGATAATGTCAGTGGCGTACGAAAAAAAAGTTCTATTATGCAGAATAGTCGAAGTACCCGAAAAAAGTAACATCCACTATAGTATTTTCGACAGGAACAATACAACATGTTGATCCTATGCAGGTTAAGATATGTGTAAAATATTTAGTGAATATATCATTCCGTTCAGAAAATATTACACATTAATGTAAAAAAAAAATTAATTTTAACACCCTGTATCTTCCTTAGGAAGCTAGATCGGCCATATCTATATAGGCACTTTTCTTTTTAAAAACATGCGTTCTATCCCCTGTTAAAGTTTGTCTACAAAAAACTGACTCACCCTGTATATATATATATATATATATATATATATATATATATATATATATATATATATATATATATATATATATATGTATGTATGTATGTATTATTGACCGATATATTTGACTTGACATATCCCTCATAAAGTAGACAACCTGTATAGGTAGTCACATTTACAAGATATATAGATATACTAAATAACGACACATTTTGATAAAAATGGTTATTTGTCGTTAGGTTGTACCATGAAAGAGTTTATTAGCTTTTATGACCCCTTATACGTTATAGTTAAGCGGCTGTAAACATGCCTCCGGTACTCGTACACCTAAAGTAATCACCCTGTAATTCGATCTATAATATTTCCTCCCTCGCATATTTCATATGGAAAGTAGCAACAACACTCGACGTTAATAGGTGCAAGTTGTGTACGGAATGTCACTTTGCGAGGAGGCGCTGCACACATGAGCTGGGCTGTTCTGCCGGCACAGGTAAGTGATGGATGGGCCCCAAGAGTCGCCTTCCATCATCCCGGTCCAATCAACCAAATGCAAATTTCATCCCACCGACTCTGAACTTCTTATTGCTTTCTATCAACCGATTGGGACAGCCAGTCTAAATGTGTATTCACGACACACACACAGACATTCAGCAAATACAATTTGACTGCGTCTACTTCACTTCCACACGCTCTGAACAACACGCCTCGTTAGAGGGCTTTTTTCATTAATTTAGTAGAAATTCTTAAGTCAGATTCATGTGAAAAAAAATAATTTCAGAGTTCAGTATTAAACTGTAATTAAAAACGTCTTGAAAATGTTACATTTTCCCATATAGAAAAGATGTGAAGAAATCTAGGTGCTTTTTAAAGATCGTTTTACACAAATTGTAGATTAAAACCACATATTATTTTGCCGTCATAATTTCATCGCAAAAGTATGGCGATTTTCAAATGTAGGTATATTCATCAAATCCTGGTCTAAGCCATTCCACGCCATAATACTTCGGTCAGAGATATTTCCCAATAGTTGTATACCCAATATAGAACTAGTAATTAAAAATACTGTACAAACATATTTGTATAAACTCACAAATATTGAAAAAAAATATGCTACCTAGATGCTAAATGCTACCTAGTTTATCGGTGGTAACACATTTTCCATATTATGAATTAATTGTTATAGCAGAATCAAAATGTTGAACTGGGCAGGAATCAAACTCACGATCCTTGGTGCACGGGGCCAGCAGTTTTCAACCAAAGCTGGTATGGTATTACAGAAGGCGTTATTTGTAAATGAGATTTCAATAACTATGTGTCTATAGGACGAAAAATTACTGTATATTTTAATAAAACAAGAATAAATTTTTAAATTACTTATCGTGTTTATATTATTGGAATGAACCATTGAGGTTTTGATACTTTTCACGATGGAAACCACTTTTCGCGTTGAATCAGGTTATTTGACATTTTGGAAAACAATAGAATTGACAGTGGCTATTTTTATGTATTTTTACAGCTAATAATGCATTTGCGAGCTCCCATGCGTCAACAATGGTATTACTGATATTACATATTATAAGACGTGGCCATTAAAGTTCAAACCTTTGCCACTGCCACGCATGACCCAGCACATAGCAAATAAATATGTGTTTCTATGAAAAGTTGCCAAAGTTCACCTCCATGAGCGGAGTTCATGGTTCACTAAGTATTTGTTTGATATTTGGTGTTAGAAATGGAATACATGAAACGACATGAAATGCATAAAACTAAATGGTGAAATTTACTTTCTAGTTACGCAAATTGATTTGCCGTCGGCCCTATTTACTATAAAAATCTTACATTGCAGGTTACCTTAAAAACAATATTTAGACAAGGGCAGATAGAACGCCGTGTGATTATTCCTTACACTATATAACCAGGATCCTACATAAATAAGGATATTAACTACAGAACTACATAAATAAGGATATTAAAACTGAGACATTATAACCGGACATAATTGAATCGTTTCCTTAAGTTATCTGATTATACAGTGCGTTAGAAAAGTAAATGATAAATTCAATATTTCTTAAGACTGACGTTTCTATCTAGAATCCTCGGACACGTCGATTTTTATTTTTAATTCCGCTTATTTTGATGTAATATACAATATGGCGCTCTAGACTTTCCGGATGTGCTGTCATTGATATTTTTTTAAATGGCAACAATATATTATTTCGGCAGATTCTCTCAGACGAACTCTTTATGAGTTCGGCTGTATTCACACTTTATATTTATTTTGAGAAACAGAGGTTTAAACGAATTAATAAAAATTTTATCATGACACTACAAGTACCATACTGTCGCATTAAAAATAACAATGGGAAGAAGTTTGCTATGGCTCGCTTGAAACAAAACACTAAGGTGGCAGTAAATAATGTTGTCACTATCAAAAGTGTTGTTAATCATGAGAAGCAAATAAATATGTTATCCGAAAAAGAAAATAGAAATATTAATTATGATAGGCAACGGTGATTTAACCCGAACACATAAAGAAGTTGGTGATATGTTCAATTCGAAATATGAAGGTAACAAAGTCAGTAGAAAGCAGGATGTAAGAGAAATATAGAGAGCATGGCACTATCAGAGATCTTCCGAGAAGTACGTACCAGAGTTGTTAATGATGAAAATAGTTTAAATGTTTTGTTGTCCGTCCATGAAAATTGGCATTCGACGACCAGAGGTGAATATGAAATATATATCAAAATTTTCAGTTCACAAAATCCTGAAGATCAACAACAAGTATCATTCGCATAAAGTTAAATTAATACATGAGTTAAACGAGGATGATCCATATCGACGTGTTCAATGCTGCCAGGAAATGTTGGAGAGGATACGCATAAATCCCACTTTTTCAACACATTCGATTTTATTTTCGAGCGAGGCGACATTTTCCTTACATGGCGTTGTGAACAGGCAAAACTGCAGAGACTGGGATAGTGATAGGCTAAATTGGTCAATTGAAGCTCACACTCAATATCCACAAAATTCTAAGCTTTTATGAGAGTTATGCGAAAATGTATTACTTTTGCAGGTTTCTAGAAGCTTTAAACTGATAAGCTTATACGCTACAAACAAACAAACACTACAAATTATATTTAAACTTCTGGGGAAGTTTATCGTGTATTTATTTTACTGTTTACCGGACATAAAGTAAGATAACATATTTCGACGCGATAGTATAATTATAGGATAGGTTTCCCATTTTTGAGAAACACCATATCAGGTCCGACTGTAATGAGATCTGAAAAGCAAAACCAATTATTGTTCTAATTATCTTAAACTATAACGTAAGTAATTATTACATCATCTGAATAAGGAGTCGCTGATGCAGCTATAAGTACAAAAATTTAAAAAAATAAAAATTTCTAAAAAATATGTAAACAGATCCAGTTGTATCAAAGACTGCGAGAAAACATTACCAGACAAGAAACTGTATAGGTGTTTGAGTAACATGCAGTCGTTAACACGAACTTCAGCTTACCTGGTATAAAATGTCGATAATTTCCTGACCGCTATGTAATTTTCAAATACTTAAAAGCTGCATTACAGACAGTTTAGTGCAAGTAGATGTGTGTGGTAATCCAGTTAACATTGGCAAGATAATCACGGTTTCAGTAATTTACTCCTTTTACTCACATGAAGACCCGTCTTGACTCATGTCAGTTATTAATTTATATATGTACGGCCAAAAATATGACACCAATGAAGCAAGTGAGAGAATATGAGATGAGAAGCGCATTTTAAGTACAATATGAAAATGTATTTGACCCTACTAGTCCGGTTGCCAAGGCCAATACCCTAAAAACTTGTATTGTTTTTTACTTCTGAATAGCTAGGACATATTAAGCTTCAATAAAATAGTTGATGACATTATGTGACCCTTGGGCAACTTGATATATTCAATATGGCGGTACTAAATTACTTTAATGTGAAAATTATCCTTTCACGCAAGTTTAGTGCATTAAAGTATATTTTTAGGATGCGGAGATCAAACTTACCATTGGAATTGTATTATGCGATTAGTGTACAAAAAAAATATTTCTCAAGAATAAACACTGTAATTTGTGTAATATTTATGACAAGTATAATATGGTAATATTCTCTTATAGCATAAAAAGAAAACATTTCTACAAAAATGTTGTCTAGTTAGAAATCAGCTCTTTTTAGATTACAAGCTTTTATTTAACTTGCTATGTATGCATCTGTCTATGTATGTTTGTTACAGTCAAATCTTGCAACTGAATTTTAAAGCAGTTATTCTCTTGAGCTGAAATTTTGCATGCGCGTTTAGTTTGTGTAACAAAATGGTAAACTCCAGGACTATACATTTTTTCCAGGAAAGTATGATAGCGACCCAAAATTCGTTTGTCCTCTGTTTATTGTTTAAAGAATTCTCAGAAGGTCCACCTTAAGTGGGTAATTTATCTTTATTTGTGTTCTCTGCCAAGGTTCAACTTCATTTCAAAACTTAAATAGTGAACACATATCGTATGACGCTAACAGTGTGGGTTCTTTTTCAAGTAAGATATCTAAAATCCATTGTCTTATTGTAAATAAACAGGGTCTACTCATAAAGCGGTACGAAACTAAAGATTCGACCATAAAATCGTAAACTGTTATTCCTTGGGTCAGTTGGAAATTAGAAGTGTCACTTAATTTATGGTTTCCGGTATGGGCAAAATGGCCAAGCATTACCCCGAAGATAATATTAGAATAATACTTTCATAAAATGTAGGAGCAGCTAACTAATTAATGCAGAAAGAGTATCTCGGATATATCATAATTGTATTGTTTTGGAAAATGAAGGATCTAAGCCTAAGAAGAGTTTTTCTGTGGGGTTTTCTCTTCATATGTGTAGACACCCCACATGTTTAGTTCCTATTTTGCAACTAGATGTCGTCAGCGTACGGGAATAGTTTCCTGAGATTATGTAAGGGGTAAAGTAGATCCCGCAGAATTGGTTGATATTTTATTCCCGGTACCCAACGAGGGCTAGAGCGACAATCTTAGCCAAAATTATTCAGTTTCCGGCAGGTTTTCATATAGTCAATTTGGGTTTAAAGTCAAATAGTTTAGTAAGCGAAAATTTAGTCAAAATTGTTCTATTAGAGTCAGGTCAACTTAACCCTAGTGATTAGTTTTGTATCTCATATAGATAGGTTTATTATTTACGCAACGCATTTGGTTTAGTGTCCAAATTTATAGCTTGTTTGATGTAAATATTTTATTGTTGTCTTAATTTATTATGTTAAACATTAAATATATATCCTGGTTTGAAGTTAATTGAATTAATCTCTCTACCAAAGAAATTCAGTATTATCCGACAAAGTTAGTTTGTGAATCTTAGTGGTTAGTGGAGAAGAATATAAAAATAAAATTACGGCACTATAAATCCAATATGGCAGACTCCCAAAGACGACGTACTAGTTATTTTTTATACACTTCCATGATATGGATATCAAATGAATCGGTTTGCTAAGAATAATACGAAAATTAAATGCCGTCACCCTAAATCCAATATGTCGGACTCCTAAAGATAGCGGACTAGTTATTTTATATGCACTTCCATTTACTGACATCTAATTGTCGCGAGATCAACCTTGAAGTCCTATAACTCGAGAATAAATAATACCAGTATCGAACACCTTGACACTACCAACGTTTACGTGTTTCTTTGCTGTACACCCGGTTACAACTAATCTGGGTATAGTCAAATGAAAACTTAATGGCCAACCTTCTTCAAATTTTATGAAAATAAAAATAACAGAGATATGTTTTAGAATACTAGTTTAAAAAAATTATATTAAAGTCATTTACAGCCGCCATATTGGCCGCCGTATTGAATCGAGTTGCCCAAGGGTGAAAGAATGTCATCATTAATCTTCTTGTAGCTCAATATGCCCTTGTACTAATTCAGAAAAAAAATTGGGTTTACATAAAATATATAGTTTGGCAACCGGACTATATCATGAATGGATGAAATTAGTAGAAACTTAAGGCTATTCAACAGCGGTAGCAAAAATTCCGTCATCCATGACTGACGCTTCATCCTGTAATTAATTCTAGTTTTCCAGTTTTCAAAGTCTAACACACCAAATTTGCTTATTCCAGATATCTTAACATCTGCAGCTTAGTAATATTATGAATGTTCAATGATTTTCAAAGATGAAGCAGACACTTCCGGAAATAGCAGAACTAATATTGTGAAATCCCATTTTCACGAATAGAAAATTATTTTATAGAAAAAGTCTGTGGACTTTTAAATACTTTTAAATAAAATTTTAAATACTTTAACTATTTCAACAAAAACACCATATATATGAAAGTTATGAATGTGATACTTGCCCGTGGATCGGAGACATATGAATAGTAGGTAGTAGTGACATGTGGATAGATGTATAATGAGAAATATCGATCTTGGTTAAATATGAGGTTGAAAAAGTTTTCCGGACAGGAGCAAATTATTAAAAAATAGAAACAGGCCCACGTCATTTTACATTAACGTATCTAAACGTATATTAACATTTATTTGTAACCTAAATTTTTACTTGAAACCAAAATTTTACCACTTTTTACTTTTGTGTTTTTTTGTCTTTTATCGGTTATGGATTTATCAATTTTAAGGTACAATTGAACATTAAACAAATTATGAAACAAAAAAATACATTAAACGATTTAGTTCCGTTTACCCATGTTTTTCGACATAGTCAATTTATACAAACTATATCTGGCACTAACTCAAGAGTTGGACTTTTCAAAGCATTTCGTAATTTACAAGAATCACGTTTTGGTTAATTTTAGTTGATTTAATGTTAAATCATATTATTTAGTTATGAGTAATTGTCGGCTTAGATATAGGTAGAATAGATTCACAATGCTAGAGCTCTGATGATCATTGCATGGAAACATCTAGTCAAGTGGGTAACAGCATAGTTTCCAATGGCGACGCTATGATGGCTTAACAAAGAGACAAAAACGCAATGCATACAAGAATGGCCAAACGTCAATATGTGCCACTAAAGTTCGGAAGACAAAACAATCTGTTTCGTATAGTGTTTTTAGGAACGATCAAAGCATGCGGAGAATTGAACCAGCCGCCTCCAGACTAGTGAGTTAAACGCCATAAAAATACCAAGAGATTTGGTTTTTGCTCGGATACAGTCCAAGCTGGATCGCATTTAATATATTCAGCAAGTGTTTTTGCACCACTGCAGCGTCTAATGATAAATAAATTCCACACATTTAAATCCGATTATTATGGAAATGCAGTTTTAATTAGCATTTGATAAGGATCTTAATAAAAGCTCAGCCTCAAGAAGAGGGATTCGACTTGAAAAATTACATTCTGGGTGAGGAGTCCTGTATCAATATGTTGAATATCTTCGTCAATGACAATACCATTTCTTAATACCATCACCTTCTTAATATAACCTTCTTAATATAACTGAGAACATTGATGTCAAGTTTGTCAGACGATAGTAAGTGTTAAAGAAATTTCATTTGTATTTTGAGGTTATGGATACATTATGTCAAGTGTTGATCAGAGAAACTGTGGCAACGTCAGACATGTTTGGACGATGTTACCAACTGTACTGTACCTGCCTTTAAACAAGCCTATAAGGCCGAACGCGCATGGCTTTCGCGTCCCCAAACAGCACTGAAAAAATCAGTCTGCCCTCGTTGATTTTTTGCAAAACTGGTATCTTTACTGGACTATTTCTTTTCTTATACATCTACATATGTTTGTTGGGCTACAAAATTATTTAACAACAACAAATTCGGAGAATCTATTTAATTCCTTGTTTTATATTTAATTTAAATTTAATTAACGCAGCTGTTTTAATTTATGTGAAATGAAATTACAGCCAACTTATTTCCGCTAAGAGCGAAGATCTCATTAATGCTGAGCTAAATAAATTGACTTTTTAAACGACCCTACATTCTTTATTACACCTTTAAAATTTATTAGATCCTATATATTACCAACTAGCTTTAAATGTCGAGCGTCATTTTTATATGCATACCCATTAAAATTAAATGTCGACGTTAAGAACCTCTTTACCATTACTATTAAATATAAATTACACGATAATTTTTGAATTTCTACTTATGTTGCATTGAAAATTACAGCGTCCTTTGCTGGCAAGATAGTTCACATTTCAAAAAATACTGTTAATGTAGTCAAATGAGCACTTTAGGAGAAAAAAAATAGTTTTTACGTTTTGGCAATAACGTCCTAGAAATTGATAATACAGAGCAAAATAGTTCCCAGCCCTATCGTGGATGGAAAAAGGGATGTTCCATATGGTGAAAAACCACCCCTAAAATGTGCTTGACGTTGTTTCTTCAATTTATCTCGTAAACGGTTGCTCCGGCGTATGTTATTAGTGTTTCTAAAGTGTGTTATTAGTGTTTCTAAAAATGTGTAGTGTATACCCGATTGCCGTGGAAATAACCTTACCGGACCAAAAGTTTGTTTTCGGGTTTCCAAGGACGATACCTTAAAGATACAATGACTAAACAGCATTCTGCGAAAAAACTTTGTGCCAACATAGTGCATAGCAAACATTTGACGGAAGGAAACGCAATTTGTAAAATATCTAAAAAAGATCCTAAAACAGGTAAGGTTATTGAAAGGCTATTAAGGACTAAGGTGTGAGTATTACAAGTTTAATTACGGCATTAGACAATTGCATTTTTCGGTGTTGTCATAGATTGTTAACGATTTCTTAGTGCATATTATTTGTGCCACTTTTGTTCTTTGATCTTTCTTTTGTATTGTTCTTTGTGGTCGCGTATAGGCGACGTCGGTAGTTTTGCGCAGGACGAACCTCGAACTAGTGTTCGAGGTTCGTCCTCTTAAAAGGGGCTTCGCGTGAAGGAAATATGCTCGTTAGTAAATACGCTCCATATAGTGGGATTTTTATAGAAGCCACGGCTATATGTTTGTGATTTTGATATTCAACACGTACAGCTTTGCTGGCTCAGAAAAGTTTTAAAATTAAGGTAAGCCATCTTTTTTCTTTTGAAGTGCCCGTGTTCTATTTTTGTCTTCTGTAGAACTTGCCTTGCCTTAGTAACGATTGAGTCCCTAGCAACGATTGAGAAACATCTCGCTTACGCCTAACTTTTCAGAAGCCGCTTAACATCTTGAGTGAGTTATATATAAGTAGCTAAGTTCACTTAACTTATCATACATATTTTTTGTATCTCGAAGTACGAATACTAATTAGTCGTGTTCTTCAGGGCTTCAGTTCGCAAGCCTACACTTCGCAGTTTTTCACCTGTGTGCTGTACCTCTTGGGTTAATCATTTCTGCAGTATACAATGCCCCCTGGACTGTGCCTATTTACCTGAACATCTATAACTTGTGTTTCATATGGAACACCTAGCTTGGACGTCGTGACCATATACCACTTACATCCTAGGACTTATAAGAAAGTATAAACTGGGTATATGATCGAGTCGTTGAAACGTTGGACTGGCCTTCATCTGCTGTGAAACCGAGCGATTACCTAATCGTAGATTTGGATGCTGGATCTCCTTATCAGGATATCTACTTTCCTAAACTTTCAGATAAGCGTAATTTAAGTATATTACCTAGTAGTCACGCCTTTTTTAACGTAATTTGTTCTGTGTTGGTTTGAGCCCCATGCTCTTTGATTCTGAGCTGACGGCTATATTTAATTTTTATCTTACATATAACTTTGATATATATGCTTCCGTTACTTTGGTAATATGTTCATATGTATTTATTACGTCCGCGGGATTAGTATTTTCGATACTTCGTACGAACCTACTAATTAAAGCAAACTTTTATTGTCCACTTTTAACGCTATTGAACTGTACTCAGGAGGGTAATAGTATATTCAAAGATGTTTCCTTCCGACATGCCTAATATAGCACCAGGATCATATTTTCTCCAGCAAGACTTAGCAGATGTCGTCGCTACGATTAACAGTGAATTTTCAACTAAAGAAAACATCGCAATTCTTTAGTTTAGAATTGAAAATTCACTGCTAAACGTTGTGACGACATCTAAGTGTTTCATACTATTTAACAAGTTTACCCTGCATCTTCCCCTTTAAAAAAATGATAAAAAGATATTAGGAAAATATTAGGATAAAGAAAATATTATGGAATTCTTTCCATGTGTTCATGTGTCTATGTTTTCTGCCAATTTCTGTCAATTTTATGAGTAATTTTTTTCCATGTGTTCCTGTGTCTATGTTTTCTGCCAATTTCTGTTAATTTTATGAGTGAACTCTCATAAAGCTCCATGTAGAACGACTAAACTTTGATAGTAATTTTCCCCCTAACGAGGTAGGTACATGAGATCAAAGAAAATTGACGGGGAGGTGTATAATACATGAACGAATAATTCTACAAAATTTCATATTTGCCTCTTAACCTTCGTTTGGCTGAAGAACTTCATTAAGAAAATGGGTATAAATAAGTACTTGTTTAGTTTTTCAATAATTTTTTTAATCCACCATAACGTCACAATACAAATGAAATTTCAACACTTACTTACAGTCTGACAAACTTAACAACAATGTTTGTTGTTCACATGTTTTACAGTTGATGACGTGCATCGCTTTTGTTTTGAATCTACTATACCTGAGTATTATGCTTGTGTAGTATTATACAGTGTATTGAATAGACCAGATCAATCCTAATTTGAAAAAAATAGCAACTAGATGTAGTAGATAGTTTTAAAAATAACACCGTATTTAATTTGGAAATATTTTTAAAAGATGGTACATAAATGTAATATTATTGGTTGATATCATAATGCCGGTGTATATTTTATTCATGCAATCGCATCTCATTTTTCCTTATGTATCAGGGGCCGACCTTTCACGCAGATATTTAGCAATTAGAGGAAATAACAGACCGCGCACGATTCGTTCGCCGTAAATGACGTCGAATATATCAAATTAATATTATTTGCGTCTATTACCGAGTCATTGAACTGAACCAGTGTCCATGCAATAATATATAATATTATGCAGGCAATTAATAATTATGATTTATAACTATTAAGTGCAATTATGGGAATTATACAACATGAATTATTTAATGGAATCAGAGTCGTAATTACTGCAACGAAATGGAATATTCCTGACATCTAGGGAACTTCAGTTTATTAGAATAGCGATATAGATAACGTCGGGGGTTTTTCGGCCAACGTTTTTTCTATACCTATTTGGAGATTTCTAATATATGAGCGTTAGTCCCATGAAACATTTGACCGAAATTAAAAATAAAGGATATAAGCAATAAACGATCCATGTATAGGCTTCGGGCGCCGACGCTGAGGTCTTGTAAATTTTAAATATTTTTTTGGTAAATTATTGTTTAAAGCCATTTGAAGTATCTAAAAATATAAAGTTATCTAGTAAATTATTTAATTTTATTAATAATATATCACTAGTAGCCCAGGACCAATATACACGTTTTTCCTCGCGAAAGGAAAGAATATTTAACAAGCTACAAATGTTTTTATAGGTAGATCATAACATCCTTATTAACAAACTAAAAGTCCCAGGTCTTTCAAGTCATTACGGGAACCTTCAAAAATTTTAGCAGGCACACAGTGGGTCAAATTGCTAATCTACATGGAAAAAAGTAAAATATTATTATCCATCAATTCAAATTTTGGGTATGCCATTTCATACAACATAATACTGCCTTTTGTTGTTGAAAGTAAAACATGTTTTACCTATGTATTTATCAAGGGTGCTCGTGCTAAAGAAATGGCTTGTTGCGACAACAGTTTTGACAAACGTATAAAGTTCCTGACACATTACAGACATTATATAATATACTCATAGTAATTATTGTTAACTATATGCAGTTTTAGTACTTTGGATAATTTATCTAAAGGTACGTTATAGTTTTGTTCACTATTATATCTATCTACCTATCCCAAATAGTTCGAATTTATTTAATATAACCATTACGAGCAGCGATTCTTCACAATTGAAAAGGTGAGTTAAATTATTTGTTTGCATATTCGCATTTATTCGCTTTAATATTATGCTTAAATGATAGAAACATATCTCTTCTCGTTGACACTGGTAATATTATTTGCCATTAAGTGCCAAGAATTAATAAATTTAACCTTTTACAATAATTATGTCGATCTAACGGACAGAACTTTTTGCAGTTTCGGTGGAAAACCGTACCACTAAAAATAAAAATGCTGCTGTTTTGAAATATGTTTTCAAGAAATTCGAACTCTATCCTGATTCCGGAACTGAAATCACATACCTAAGAAACAAGTGGAAAATTTTAATAGTGGAATCAGTCAAAAATGGGAAGAGGCTCATCGCACCCTAAATGTATTTCAAGCACGTAACTAAAACTGGTTGAACGGTGATATTAGAGTTCCTCTTTCTAATAATAAGAATGATCAACCAGGGCAATCCGAAATAAAGATTGGTGGACCTTTGAAAGATTTTAGTGAAGCTGGGGATCGATGTAAAAAGCAAAAAATGTCACTATTGTTAGAGTACTCTACAGACAAATTAACTTTTGCAGCACGGAAAAGCGTACAAAAATCTGGTCAGCGGGATGGTGCAAAAATTATAGAGGAAATAGAACAGTCCCATGGAAAAGCAAATAGATATAAAAAAACTCTTCATTCACTTCTTAAAATTTTTTTATTGAAACTCATGTTGCGAATCATATACAAGATAATTTTTCTAAATACTTTTTTACTTTTATACTAAAATATTTCTTGGTTTAATATGAACCTGTAAAATGTACATAAGTGAATATTTTGAATGCAATATTTTAACCAGAAACACATTTTGTTTTATAACTTGTTGATACTATCATTAGCTAAAAGGAAAATTCCATATTCTAAAACACCCTGCATGTAACCTACATACACTTATCCTACGTTATCTTACTTAACATTTATTTTGTCTACCTGTATTATTATTCAATTTTTTATTGTACCTACATATTTAATTGATGAGGCGAATCGTGTCTAAGCTTTTTAAATACATATCACCCTGTATATCTATGTAACGATTTTTCTTGCTTTCATATGAGTCTGTAAAACGTAAATTTATATTTTGAATGCTATATTTCCACCAAAAATCCATTTTGTTTTACCTATAGCTTGTTAAAAACTTCTATCTCTAGCTAAAAGGAAAGCACACCTTAGAAAACACTCTGTATGTAACCTGCATGCTCTTGGGCTATTTTATTCTACAGAACATTTATTTTGACTAATTTTGTTCAGTTTTTCTTCTACGACAGTACTTCTTCTTCGACTAATTCATGTTGCAAATCGTGTGCAAGTTAACCTTTCAAATATGTATCACCCTGTATATCCAATGTAACGATTGTTTCAGTTTAATATGAGTATATATAACGCAAATGTATATTTTAAATGCAATATTTCAACCAAAAACGCATTTTGTTTTTTAAATAATTTTTTTACATCTGGATTAGCGATTTGACCCACTGTGCGTCATCTTGAATTTTTTATTTTTTTGTAAATAGCTCGTTAACGATACATTTTTTTGGAAATATGTAATATACTTTTATACCTTATATATAAATCGAGATATAAATGCAAAAACCTGAGAAATTCAACTTGGCAAAGAAATTTTATCCACTATATAATAGATAATAGATGTATAGTATAACAGATAACCTGCAGATACTGGTGTTTGCGTGTGTTTGTTCAAAACTATTCTTTTTAAGTTTGATACACTTATACTCTACCTGAATATCTTGATTTGTTTTGCCGGAAGTTTTGCCTTATTTATAACAAGCCCTCTGTCAATATCTCTGATAATTTAATATAGGTAGATAACAATATACACTGAGCTCGTAAAGTTTGGAATAAATTCAATTAATCGTTATTGAAGGATTTTCACAGGAAATCCTCGGACACGTCAACTTTATTTTATAAAATGTCACTTTTTTCAGCCATCGATTTTTTTTTTGTTTTGTTCGTTTTTGAGCTATGACGTCATCGACAATTTTTTTAAATGACAACCCATATTTTTTTTCACGGATTTCGATAGAGACATTTTTCTGAGTGCGAATATGTAAAAAACATAGTAGGTACCTTTAACATTAAAGTGTTCGAGATATTCGGTTGCAAAGTTTTAAGAATGAATTATACAAGCGATGACCAAATGCTAATCATTTATCAAGAAAGCGCAGGAAAAACAACAGTTTTGACAGTTGTCACAATTTTGAAGTTTTTCCTCGCAAGTTTGTGTTTTAATCAGTTGAATAATATCATTAAGTAAGTTGATTAATCATTATTCCATCATAATTCATTTTATTTAAAAATGGTCCGTCGTTTGAGTGAAAGGGAAAGAATCGAAATTTTGATGATGATCGGTTACGGGGACAGAGCTCGCACACAAGTAGAAGTTTGCCGTTTATTTAACAACAAATATCCAAACAGAGAACCAATTACACAGTCCACCGTTAGCAAAATAGAACAAAAGTTTTTAGAAGTGGGTCATACGAGAGATCGCCCTAGAACGGGTCGTCCACCAGTGCAACAAGATGTTAAATTGAATGTTCTACTAGAGCTTCAAGAAAATCCCCATTTACCCACCCGCCAAGTGGCGGCAAACAACGGAATAGTTCAAAGCTCCGTCTTGAAATATTTGAAATTGAACAAATGGCATCGGTATAAAGTGGTTTTGGTCCAAGAGTTAAACGAAGATGATCCTGACCGTAGGTTACAGTTTTGCCAAACCATGTTGCAACGCCTGATTGATGACGACGGATTTTTACGCAATATTGTTTTTTCTGATGAGGCTACCTTTTATCTCGACGGCACAGTTAACCGGCAAAACTGTAGATATTGGTCACTGGAAAATGGAAACTCGTAGTCAGTTTCCACAAAAAGTTAACGTTTGGGCTGGTATTGTAGGTAATCGTATTTTGGGCCCATTTTTCTTTGAAGGCGTATTAACAGGTGAAATATATTTAGAATTTTTAAGAGACGACTTAGTCCCTGCACTTGCGGTACTTTACCCAAATGACGTAGATCCAGATCTGCCCCATCACACGATATGGTACCAACAAGACGGTGCACCACCCCATTTTGAAGTGATCGTTCGCGATTATTTAAACCATGTATTTCCTAACCATTGGATTGGTCGCAGGGGAACTATCGAATGGCCCCCTAGATCTCCAGATCTCACTCCCCTAGACTACTTTTTATGGGGCTATTTAAAGAGCAAAGTCTATTTCAATAGACCAAATACCATCGAAGAATTAAAGGACAGAATTCGCAATGAAATTCGAACCATTCAACCCGATACTGTTGGTAAGGTTCTGCAGAAGTTTCAGTGGCGGATGGGATATTGCCAGGAAGTGAATGGAGGTCACTTTGAAAATTTACTCTGATTTTATTTTTTACTTTAATTATTTATCATTTATTTGTTAAAATATTTTTTTATTTGTTTAAATTGTTAAAAAATTAAACAGATTACTCCCAAATCTTTCAAAATGTTCGATAAGCTACCAAAATAAATAATATTACTCCTTAATCTTTTAAAATGTAATAAGCTATAAGCTATTAGAATCAATAAGCTATTAAAAATCTTGACCCGCCCGATAGCTCATGCATGGTGCCATGGTACATTTTATAAACTTTGCAACCGAATATCTCGAAAACTTTAATGTTAAAGGTACTATGTTTTTGACATATTCGCACTCAGAAAAATGTGCTCTATCGAAATCCGTGAAAAAAAATATGGGTTGTCATTTAAAAAAATTGTCGATGACGTCATAGCTCAAAAACGAACAAAACAAAACAAAAATCGATGGCTGAAAAAAGTGACATTTTATAAAATAAGGTTGACGTGTCCGAGGATTTCCTGTGAAAATCCTTCAATAACGATTAATTGAATTTATTCCAAACGTTACGAGCTCAGTGTAGGTACGTACTATAAACTTAATTTAAAGTACCTACCTATATTGATTTTCCTACAAATAGATGACTTTTTAACATTGTATTGCACCAAATCCAAGTATACAGGATGTTCCCCAAAAAACGATTTGACTTTTTTTTTAATGTGAAACATTTTTAAATATTATTATTTGATTATTATTATATTTATTTGATTTTAATTAGCATATTTATGTATTTATTGCACAATAAAAATTTTTTTTTAGAATTTTACTGGGAACATTTTGTGTAAGTATTATTATATTTTTGTAGGACAAACGGTTTTCCAGAAAATTGCGAAAAACTACCGAATTGCACTTTAGGGGTGGGTTTTCGGGATGAAGTAGCTTGAAAATTCTTTTTATTTTGTACTCACATCCCTTGTCAAGTTTCATCCCCAAGTGGCAAAACTTTTTTTTTTCTATTTATGCTAATATGAATGGCATATAAGATTGGCACGCCATTTAGGAACCCTCTTATACACTTAATATTATAATTGTTCTACGAGAATGAAGTACAGGACTGCTATTTGTCTTTTTGTACTGAGTTAACTCGGGTATAATTGATGATACCATTCCCTTAGTTGTCAGGACGGAATAATCACTTGAGGTGTTCGTCAAAACGAACGAGAACTTATGAATATTTATACAGTGTATACATAGGATATCGCGCCTTTGGTAACCTGCATTATTATTCATACCGTAAAACAAAAACGACGAGATGTTAATTGGCCTGGTACTGTGCCAAGGGCCTCACTTTTGCACTCGGTGCTCGCCAGCAAAATGCTTACAGATTGTAATAACTCTGTACATATTGTTATTGGCTGGTAAATGAGTAATTTATGACATATTAAGGAATTTGAATTTCAGTGCAATTCTAGACATCACATAAGACTGGTCAATTATCTCAAACGTCTCTATGTATACAAATAATTTCCTGCGTTTTTATATATAAGTCATATAGTTATATACGAGGAGATAGATTTTATTTTCCATATTATTAAATAAAAAAAACAATTAGAAAACAGAAAAATAATGAGAATATAAATATTATCAGAAAATATACGTGCATAGGAAAACATAAACAATACTTATTTATGCAACAAGTGCCAAAACTAAATGTATATTGTGTCCCACTCGGCCTGACGGCCTCGTTGGACAATTTCACGTCGGGTATAATGAATACTTTTTGTACGAGTTGCATACAATATTTTTTCTACGTTCATGCAAAAACCAAAAAATGTTTAATTCAGGTGTCATGACATAGGTGCCATGTCATGACCTTTATGTCAAAACACTGTATAGTGCTTTCTTTTGATATGCAAACTAATGCAAACAAAAACAAATTGCAAATGGATGCCAACTACAAGTGTATTTGTTTTTATTTCTTCCGAGCGAACGTTTCGTCTATTGGTATCGCCTGAAAGACATCTATAGAGTGGTGGCATATATATACGCACGCATATAGCAGACATATAGGTAGGTATAATTTGTAGCGATAGCGTTGTATTACCGGTTTTTTTGTTATTGTCGCGGTGGCAGTTGTAGATGTTCGATGAGTTATTGTGTCCTTGACCGTATTAGGTAGGTGTTTACAACGCGACATCGAACGTGCACGTGAAGTGTAAAAGGCGTGCTCGAGTAAAAGGCGTGCTCGATAATAACTGTGTCTAGTGTTTGTAAAATCATTGGTTATAGTTAATATTTTATAGTGTTATTATAGTATTATAGTATTGTTTATTTGGATGAAACATGAGTTAATGAAGGATACGGAGAGTCAAAAGTGTGGCAAGATAAGAATGTAAAGAGCTCTCGTCAGGCTTTTATGGAAGGATGGCCTACAGGCTTGAAGATACCCACTGGAAAAGGACGTCGTTTAATAATAGTGCATCTTCGTAGTGAATGTGGTTTTGTAAATGACGGTCTTTTAACCTTCGAATCCAAGAAAACAGGCGATTACCAAGAAGACATGAATTCCACCGTTTTCGAGGATTGGTTCAAAGTAATTCTGGACAAATTGCAACCTGGATCTGTTATAGTGATGGATAATGCTTCTTATAATTCTCGTAGAACAGAACAGCTGCCCACAACTGCATGGCGGAAAGGGCAAATTAAAGACTGGCAAGAAGAAAGAAACATTGAACACGATGATTCACTACTTAAAAAAAATCACTACTGAATTGTTGACACTGTCATGGCAACATTTTCCAGCTTTCAAAAAGTATGTAGTGGATGAAATGGCCAAAGCAAGGGGAATGGACGTAATTCGATTGCCCCCACTGCGAGCTGAACCCAATTGAGCTTATTTGGGAGCTTATTTATTTCTTTTATTTTAAATTGTTGTTGGCTAAATTGAGCACTAAGTTGTACAAAACTAAATAATTTTTTGGCTTAAAGTTTTTCACATATATGAATATGACATAATAAGACATTTTTTGAAGTCGCTTCACCTTGGTTGCGCATGATGATACGCCACTGAGCAGTAAAGCCAGTAAATCGCCGGGTTGGTCATGCAGGTGTCTTCTAAGTGAGCGAGAAGGGAAATGAGATTTATATAAGTTGAAGAGGGATAGCGACCGATATAGTAAGCCGCGGACTAGAGACCCTATAGTTCTATTCACAATAAATTGTGGCGGTATACAATTAAACACTGAATATCCTTTTGTATTGCATAGTGATGTGATTTACCGCTTTTGTAGTCATTGGTACGGGTTTTTTGCTCTAGTTAGTATAATTTTTTGTTTTTTGCATGAACATAGAAAAACTAATTTAATAGAAGAAATAACATAACATTCATGAAATATTATTATAACTTTCCCAGCCACTTAGCACTGAATATAGAAAATATAGAAACATCCTAAATAAAGCTACGAAAAAAGCAAAACACATATTACAAAACAAAAATCTTAGACACTAATAAAAACTAATATGGATTCTAGTAAATGAAGTAACTGGATCTAAAAAATTCTTACATAAAAATGTGAATACAACGGACACTCAAGGTAAATTAATAAAGGATGACAAGCATATACTTTCCTGCGTACAATCTGAAATATATTTTTTATTAGAATGTGTCAAAAATTAAAGATAAAAAGTTTTTAGTTACCTAGTTTTTAAAATGCTGGCCATTTTTTCTACTGTAAAATTACAATAAACGTTGTCAATTAATTATTATAATGACTAGTAAGTATAATACCTACATGTTGTATAACGAATAGAAATAACTGCGTATGTTCTCACCTTAGAGATATGCAACACTTTTTACGTTCAAGTTTGCATAGAGGCAAACCATAAAATTGCAAAGAAAAATACTAAATGAAGCCTTTAATTTAACCTAAAAAACAGTACAACAACAAAACCTTATTTTTAAACTTACTTTAATTTACAAAAATATACTTATATATGACTACATTGTCTCTGAACCTTTTATGTTAATAGTAAAATTGGAACAATTTTGTATAATTATCGGTCGGTTCAATCGTCCTTAAGTCTAGTGCAACATTTTCAGTTAAAGTGGATTGGGGCATATTATTGTGCGATAATTGTCTGAGTTTTGTGTGTGTTTAGTGTGTTATATTCTGTTTGAGTAATAGTAGTGGTCAAGCCTATGTCCAAAATGCTATTTTCTTGTGAATGTTGTGATGTTATTGTGTTTCGAACTGTAGAAGTGTGGGGTAAGTGATTCAATATTTTGTTAGTTATTTCAAATTTGATATTTATTGACTCATTCACATAGCCCTCCCTGTATTGAAATTACTTATGATGCGTGTCTTTTCCGCAACTGTAAGTTGATTTATAATTATTAAATGGAAATAAATTTAACATAGTCACTTTTGACATATCAAATTAATATATTCACAGGTATTTATCTACATATTACTTCAAAAATTTGTGCCACAATTACGTGAAGTAAATAAAATCGTTTACTTTCAACTGCTCGCCACTGTACCACGAGCAAGTTTTTTCTTACACACGTACCCCTTCAATGAATAAATTTTGTTGAACACTTGAAGCTTCTGAATTTTAAAATAAAAACTTCTATCGCGCCATGCACACATACCCACATATTTCCAGTTCAATTCCTACGGGAGGAACGGAGTCACTGAAGTCGGGGCTGATGCGTACGAACTGCACATGAGGGGTTGATTATCTTCTGAACTATATTAAAAAATAGTAACGTGAACTAAGCATTTAATACGCAATTAAATAAAACAAGCGTAATAGCTAACAAATTAGAATCAGGTAAAGCCGGAAAAATTAAAAAAATATATATAGTGTGTGTTAATTTTCATTGAACCCAACTAAAGAGAAAAAAAAATTGATTCTTTCACTTCATATAGTTAGAGAGCAGCATTTTAACATACACTTTTTTCGTTTCATACGATTTTTTCTCCCTCCATAATATCCGAGATTATTAGAAAACGATTAGAAATTCTACAATGAATTTGCCGATATTTTGGCGCCAGTTTATAATGTGTATTAAATATATGCACGCTATTTAAAATGACTTAAAATTACTTCTGTTATTTTCCGGAAGTGTTATTTTCAGAATTCCTATCATTACACCGAAAATATTATTTTAAGGATATTTTATTGCAAAAGAACCAACGTAAAATTGGCCTTCCAAAATGTATAATAAGTTTTCTAATACGAAACGTACGGTATAACATAATACTTTATTTATGAAAGTTACCTGGAAAATGTAAAATTGCTTCCGGATGGTCCAGAAGTGACATAATTTTCAGTAATTGTTAGCGTTTATGTGTCTTTTATATTAGAAAAATAAGTAAAAATACCAAGTAAATATAAGAAGTTATTATTATTCGTGGTTACTCTTAGAAAATTTTGAAAGAATAGACATAGACAACCCTATAAGACTACATTTTATTACTCTTTTTAGTTGCTTTACTTTTTTTAAATATTGAAGTTCTTTTACTTTTCTCTTTTTTGTTTTTGTAATAATTTTACTTTTTATTTTACTTTTTTTATTCTAGCGATTCCAAATAATACACACTTAGTCGTCACATATGCTAAACACCCCTTAAATGATCCATTATGCTGATCCATATTTTCTTAACTCAAAATAATCGTTACAGACCAAAAATCCAGTTTCCCCGATAGTTTTAGCTCTCAACAATGCCTCCCATCCGCTGTATTGGAAGGCATTATAAAATTGCCAATAAAACTTTAATAAGCCCTCACATTCTTCTCGCCTGCAGTTTCGAGGAGATAATCCAGTGTATAACAATGTCGCTTTTAAACTTGATTCATTTTTTATACGGCAATTCCCAGAGACACACTGTCGTGTCACCTACCGATTCACGCATTGTTATAAATGTTTAATAACACCCCCTTATTTCCACACAAAGCGAACCGAATTCGGGGACGAATTCAGTCGGCAACCCTTAAAATGCGGCCCCGGATGCAAACGAATACCCGGAATGGCGGAGCCGGGCATTAATACTCCGGAGATCGAACTAAGATCGGATCAGTGCACCTTGGCGAGGATGCATGTGCTGAAGATAAGAATGGACGAATTGCACAGCGGGAGGAAGGAATACATGCAAGTAGAATGAGGGAACGTCTACAAATATGCAGAAAAAATTATCATATAGGAAGCACGGAGAAAGGGCGATTTGCAAGAGTGAATTTTGCAAGAATGACACTACGATAATATGACTTTTGAATTGACCTCTCCGCTAGTAAGTAATATATTTATGTATATTTCTACTAAGAATAAATAATTATTTGACTAACCTAACTTACAAATTACAATTGGCAGTTGACCAAATCGAATAATCAATTTAATTTAGAATAAGGTTTTAATTTTAGATTTTAGTATTCTTTGAATTTTATATTTATTTTAAGTTATATATTTACGATATTATACCTACTTTGTTTGCCCATTACCTGGTTATAAAGTTAGCTGCCTTACTACACGAATACTATAACATGCTCTTTTCCGCACAGAAGTCGGTTCTTTAGGGCAAAACACCAGAAAATATGCATTCACAACAAAAACAATAACAACTTACCCAAATTTTATTTAAAACCGAGTTTACAACCTTTTAATAAATCAATTACCTTCAATTAGATACAATTTTATATACTATTATTTATACAACCAACTACACACACACTTGTGTAATTACACACTTGTGTAATTACACATTTGTGTAATTGAAATCTTTGGTTGTACATTACTTATATTCAAAGATATTGCCTAATAAATTTATATATAAAATTCTACAGTACACATAACTCCATTTACCTATTTTCTTATTAACTACGCTGGATCGTATCTAAGCCTCAAACCTTAAGTTTGTGGGTATTGTATCGTAGATTCCTATATGTTTAAAAAAAGAAATAATTGCAGGAAAATGCTTTCAAGCTAAATTACTTGTTAAAGTCCATAATATTGAAAAATTTAGAATTTAATACCTGACCTAAGATTAAATGGAAGTGCACGCATAAATATGTGCGTTTTTATTTAGAAGATATCAAAGATTTTATCTGTATTTGTAACTCACTATTGGTAAGTAAACTTTGTATACGTATTATTCATTGATTATTAGGCTATTTTATATTTCATTATTATTTTAATTTTGGTAATGTTGGTATTATGTAGATGTATATTTATAGTAAGTAGGTATGTATGTGCGTATATAAGTTTATATATAGAGAGTTAATTTATTTAATATTTTTATATTAACAAATTGATGATTGTAGAAAGATGTTCTGTATCTTTTTTGTTATTATATGCATTAGGATTTTTTTGACTATAAATTGAATCCATAATTAGCCGTGTTTTATAATTTTGTTCTTTATTAATAAGTCAAAATGTGGGACATGTATATATTTTTGAAAGCAGCAAATAAAGGGCTATCGACTGATTTCACAATATATACAGGGTATTCCACTTAAAAAAATTTAAGTTATGTTTCTAGCTCTGTTGCTCTATTTGGAAACATAAATATCCTAAAAAAGTACCTTCGATAAGACCTTATGACCTTGATTTTTTTTCTCTACAGGATGTTTTCCCTTGACAAAATATAGAAAGACACATATAGGGCACCAGGAAAAGTTGATTCCATGTCCGTGACATCTAAATTCTTAATAATTAAATAACCTCAAAATTAGGCAAGATAAAATTAGGTATTTTAATAAAATTCCAATTATAACTGCAAATTATTGATGGCATACAAAATATTAAAGAGTATAGAATGCTGTCTTAACGCAAGCATTCATTAATAACATTAAGATATTGAGTTTCAATATTTTTGTTACGAATTGACAGCTTGAATGGAAAATATTGTATTTATTTCCGTAATTCCCTCAATTTCCTTTCCCTGGGTTCACGAAAGCCACACTTATGTAAAATTGTTAATAATAAATTGGCGAGTTACAGAAGAAATATGGGAATTGATAAAAATTACAAATTCTCAGCTCGCGTTCCGGTAGCGTTTTGTGTCCAATAAAACAATGCAAAACGAAACCCATTTCAGTAGAAATTTATATATTTTTTGTCAGTATTTTACTTTAGACGCAATCAAAATGTGATCGAGTGCGCCGCGAGGTATTCTGAAATACATAAATTCCGATATATTGTGAGCCTCTACCCCTGCTCCGCCCTTAAGTAAAAATATATGTATCGAGTATTGGAATCGAATCCCGGGCCTGACACTCTGATACATTTTAAATTCACATTCGTAAGTACGGAAAATAACTCTGATAGCGCCGGGAACGTGCTGAGGCCGCCTTTGTTTCCATTATTAAGCCCCACCATTTTTCCGTTTTCTTTCCCGATGCCAGAAGGTCCTGAAGGTTTCCTTCACTTCCTTTTCTTTTCTCCTTAAGCCACTGATTTATTTGATTCTCGCTAGTCGTCCTTAATATTATTTTTGATTCATGATCAACGGATTTTCGCCCAGACGAAAACATTTTAAAGTTTCTCTAACCCCAGTCGAAGAAAAAACTCGATTTTCAAATATGAAGAGGCTAAACAATACGACATTTAAAATTTCACCGGAACCTGAAGTTGTTTCACATTTTTAAAACATTTTGTATAATAAGTGACAGTCGTTTTTAGAACAATAATGATGCCGGGTGATATAGACTTTTTTAAATAGCAAGAAAAATTACGCTATTTTTATTATAATAAATTATTTTATTATTAGGAAATTATTATATTTAATTAAATTAAATATATGGTGAAGTATTAATGTTAAATTCAAGTAAAAAATACAAATCAAACAAATCATACATCATTCTGAAGATCCTCAATAACGTTGTAAGAACTTCTAACTGATTCGTTTCCTTATATATGGCCAGATATACAACTGGTAAGTGTTTTCCTTTGATTATTTCTCTGTCTAATGAATAGAAAATATAACAAATTATATAAAATTAAATTATACAGATACCATACAAACGAACAGAGTATAGGTATGCGCAAGCAAAAAAGTGTGTACTACCACCAAGGCAGAGTATAGCTAAACGTCGCATAGCAACACGTAATAATAAATAACAAACCACGCCAAGCAGAGTCAACAATATCCAGCCAGCATTCCTACATCAATGCAAAGAATTGCCGCTAGATGACACCACGCCAGTGTAGTGAAATGTGCGGGAAATAAGAAAGTGACAAGTGACAAGTGTTATAAGAGGATTAACTCTGTTTATAAAGGTAATAAAAAGAATCCTTGCAATTTTAGTTAAGGCCTATTATTTATAGAGACCCAGTCCCATGTTAATAATATTAAGTTATAGTAGGATTTCGTAGGTATGGGTATTGAGGTTATAAATTTTTCATGAATTTCTCTAATAATTATAAAACAAACATCATATATAAATATTAAAATATGCTTTCTTGTTCTGAAAATTTCAGCTTAGAATATAATTGCCACATAAAGCATCACATACATTTTATGGGTTTGCAGCATTTCATTAAATACAGAAATAAGCAAATAGACGAATAATAAGGAAGATACACTTACTAAGTGGTTAGTTTCCGTATGTCCAGATATAGGACTGGTAAGTGTATCTTCCTTATTATTCGTCTATTTGCTTATTTCTCTATGTAATGAAATGCTACAAACCCAAGATTACTTTTCACAAAAAAAATTGCGAAGTTGTACAAGTCTTTCGCCTTTATTGAGGTTCTTTAGAACGATGTACGATTTATTTAATTGGTCATTCACACCTCAATTTGTCTTATCATTAATAGGTAGCTACTATTTTAATAGTGACATTTTTTTTTGACGTTAGTTTTGACAGACATTCACATTTTTAGAAAAATAGATCACTGGCACAATAATATTGAAGAAAACCTAATAAAAATAAATATATCAATATTCCCTCAGGATTCTTGATTCACATTTTCGAAATTCACAATTTTCAATAAAAAATTATGATAAATATAGTTATTTGAGATAATCAAAATGCTGTATAGAAAAGAATGTTCCCAACTCGTAGCAAAAATGTCTTCTCCGCATATGGCGTATTTTTATCATTTTTATTTATGTTTTATAAGTCAGGAAAAAAGTCACTTTTCCCAATTTATTATACAAATAACTATTATGGATAATATTGCTCTCTTCAATTTTATCTTCAAATTGTAAATAAAGTTATATCATTACCATCCTTGTGTTACGCCACTTAAAAAGACAAATTTGTTACAATAAAATCCAGATAAAATTTACGTAATAACTGAAACCAGTCAGATTTGGATAGTTCCATGTGTACATTACTAAAGTATATAAAAAATTATACCTAGGTAAATAAAAATTGGGTAAAATCAACTACACAGTAGGTACATACTTGAAGATATTTCATTGTCATGAAAAAAATGGAAAAATCATTTCATGAACGCATATTATATTTTCTAAGATCTTTAGAGATAATATCGTAATGTTAGATTATTATCCTGTGACGTTGGTGGTCATAAATAGTTATTATATTAGCCATAACCAAAGAGCGGATATTGAGATTTCGAGCTTTACACGCAAGACAGCGGTTTATAATGCATATGCTGTTTCTTTTATCTGCACCTCTAAGCTATTGGCGTCGTTCGCGGAAGAATCGTGATTTTTTTACAGACCAGGGATTATTTTATAGAATTCCCAGATTTTTCTGCTCGATAATGATCTCAAAGTCGGTTCCCCGTGTGTGTGTGTTGATTGGGAGTCTGAATGCGACGCGGTGCGGCACGGCAAGGAGGGATTTCATCAAATCTTTTCCTCGACTCGCAAAATACAAGAGGCCCGATGTGTGTAGGGTAGTTGCCGGGCCCGTATATGCATGGATTACGGAGCGAACGTCATTACCAAGCGCTCCCTAAAATACTTCAAAGAAAAGAATAATAAATGGCTTCAGAATTTTAACAAGCCGGAACGCTTCCTCGCACTGCCTGCCTGCGAGACGTTCCTGGGAGGCGGCCGGTGTGCCGCTCGCCAGATAATCGAATGTTTAATTCGCAAAGGAGACTCGCTCTCTGAAATGAGTTAACTGGATTTTGCACAATGGAATGTAGTTTTTATAAGAAAGTTTACTCCCTTTGTATCATTTGTGATTTAGATTTTCCGTAATCAGTTCGGCTCTTCTTGTTTTTCTCCTGAGGTTTGTTTAGAAAGGAATTTTTCTTTGCTCCAAGTCGTTATTTACGCCAATTATTTCCTGTTTGCCGATATGTAGATGGTCCATGAGAAAATTGCAATTAGGGATTTCCTCTTTTCCTTTCATAAATTACTTTACCTAAATTACTTCAATTTTCCCATTATATCCGAAAACAAACAACGATGAGAGTACACGTTTCGCAAACGAATCTAATTTTCCTGCTTTATCGGCATTACAGCACCAGTCGATCGATGGGATATTAAAAAGGAATAAGTTAATACGTCGACTAATGATAAGATGGTTTCTTCCTCTTTTTACCCATAATAGTCATTAAAAATAAATTTAGGCTATTGATTATGTTATATAGAAAGGACCTAAGACATTCACTGGTTTTATTGCAGGAATCGGTCAATGGGTTGTTAAAGTTATTAAGGCAGAAAATGTTGAAACAAAATGAAAAAAAAGGCCAAAGTTTTTTTGGAAGATTTTGATTTTTGCCTACAACTTTTTTTGGGTCAGAAATAGGTATTGCTTCACAGAAAAAAAAGTAGACAAAATTTTCTTTAAAATGTTGGGTCGAACATTTTTTTGGGTTAAACATTGACCGAAATATGGCCACTCGAACATAGCTTATTTTTTCGATTTTTTACCTCTTATACAGATATTGTTTCCTCTCATTGCCTATCTCATTTTGTTGAAAAAATTAGTATTTTACTCAATGAAAATATTGTAAACTATTCAAACTATTCACACAAATGTATGTTGAATAACATTTTCAAACTGTATGTCGATATTATCATCTATATCTTCGATAAAATCGTCTTCTGCAATATCGGCTACTTGCACATTATCACAATTGATCCCCATACATTCTTTGTATAATATCGAAGAAGTAATTTGCAATTTTCTGCAACCACATTTTCCATGGCAACCTGTAGTGCAACCACAAGCCACTTTTTTTAGCAAAATATCTAATCGCAACTAATCCATAGTTACATTTTTCCAACCCTAGTTCAGAGGGTTCCTTGCCACTGCTGGATTTGGAAATAAGTTCTTAAGCCATGCTGATGATGGCATCACGTGTTGGTAGTAATTGCGCCAGAGAAAATGTTGTACTTTTTAATATTTTGTAAAAATTCTGGAAGCAACAGTTGCTTAGGGTCATGTTTAGCTTTGCCCCAAACAAAGAAGATGCAATATATTCTGATGCAGAACTTATTTCGTCTTCAGTTACATTGTCACGTAAAAACGTGTCCATAGGTATTTGTAGCTGTATAGCATTTTTATTTATGAAAAAAAAGCTGTGTTCGAGTGGCCATATTTAGGTCAGTTTTTAACCGAAAATCGACCACCATTTTAAAGGAAGTTTTGCCTACTTTTTTTTCCTATGGAGCAATACCTATACCTATCTCTGACCTAAAAAAAGTTATAGGTAAGAAAGCAAAATTTTGCCAAAAACGAAATGGTGCATTTTCACCCCTATCTCCAATTTACACCCTCTAATTTAATAGCACTCCGAGGTTTTTTCTTCTTAAATGCAACATATTGTAACATATTAAAATTATATTGTAACTTCTTAAATGCAACATATTATCACTTTGCAGGTGTCGGACTCGACAATCGCGCCCTCTTTTTTCGGATAACAAAATTTTCCTTTGATTTGACGCATAATAAAAATAAAAAAATTGTGTTTTTTAATAAAAAATCGTAACCGCCCAAGAACGACAGATTGAGGTGCTGCCAGAATCTGGTTCCTGTTTCCATTTCGAGAAGACATTGGCGAAAACTTTATTTTTGTGAATGATAATGCCTACACCTTACACCTGCTATAGTGAACCTAGTTCTTAGATAACAATATCCATCGTATGGAACATGTATCTAAATGAGTACACCGCCAATTGCACGAAAGGGAGAGCAATTTGAAACAGAGTTGATAGGCTAGCAAACGCACTGCGGAAGGAATGGTTGGCTCTGCCGTAAGATTTCATAGTCAGTCTGACTTCCAACAGTCCAAGATAATGCAGGAAATCCGTTTTTTTTCGTAAAAAAAATTGCAAAAAGTTTTGTTTTCCATTTTCTCCGTTCTCTATGATTTCTGAGGTGCTTAGATTGAAAGTCGGCTTCGCAACGAGCAACAAAAAAAAACCTCAAAATGTTCGCATTTTTTTTCCAGTTTTTCTTTTATATCTGAAAAACTTGGTGGAATTAAATTTTATACAAAATTAAAATAGACAAAATTATAAAGAAATTTCCTACAATGTGCACTATCCAACTTTGATTTTCTGAGAGGCCAGATCTAGCGTCAAATAGGCGCTAGATCTCGCTGAAAAACAGGGAAATTCTGGTCCTTCTGCGAAAACGGCAAAAACGCGCACCCCTACAACTCGAAAAATATATATCTACGTTATTAACAAAAACCCTTATAAATCCTTAAAATTGTTTTCAGCAAATAACGCTCATTAGAAAATTTTCGCATTTTCTCTTATTGTTATTCAAAAACGCTTAGTTTTTTTAGATATAAGCGAAAAACAGAACAAAAGGGGAAGTATTTCAAAGTTTTTTCCGCTTCTCGTTGTGAAGGTACCTTCCTACAAGGCAACAATTTTAAAATCGGATTCAGCACCCCAAAAAAAAACGTATGGAACCGCTGACAAGAAGCAATTATACAAGAAGCAAGAAGCATTAGACAAGAAGACATTATAAGTCTTCTTGTCTGCTATATAAAGTTGCACCTTCAGAAAACTAAAGATCAAATTAAGCGAATATTGAAAAATAAAAAATGGGAAATTAAATAGAAAAAGCGAATTATTCGAAATCAGTGTTGTTTTATCAATTCGTCTATTATATTAAGTGCATAGCAGCCTAATCATAGTGCCTTTGTTAAATTAATAATGGAAACAAACGATTGGAAAAATTATTCCACTTATTTACGGTTAGTAATGGCACTACTAAATCTTTTAATTCACAAATTTTCAAAGCCACTGCACTTACCCATTCAATTATATCCTCTGGAATAGGATTATATTGACCCTCGAGCTAAAAAAAAATATTTATAATTGTAATTTTTATAAGTATTTATAATTGTTATTTTACAATTATTATTATACATACTTATAAATGCATGCATAATAATAAGAACGTAATTAATTTAAAAAAAGAGAAGGTATGTGGTATACAGTATATAGCCCTGTCTGTGAGCTGGGAGACTGTTTTTGCAGTGGGTGACTGTTTTCGCAAAATGACCAAATTTTCCCGTTTTTCCGGCCGTGGCATGAACTTTCCGGGGAAATGACATCGGATTCATGATTAGCGATTACCCTTTCAAAACATTTTCGAGGCTTAATTCTCATTTTTTCAAAAATTAAATATTAGTCTAAATATGAGGGTGATAATGGGGGTATTTTGTAGTATAGGAGTGACCTGGTTACGTGACCTTAAGGGTTCTTAAAATATGAAAAATTTCTCGAATTCGACCGTCTGCAAAAAACTTAGTCGGCTTACAGATATAGCCTGATCAAATGGTGCTCCAAAGTGTCTGTTTCGTAACATAACCTTTTCGTAACCAGTAGAAGGTTTTTCAACGAAATTATATGTTTTTTGGGGCGCTGAATACGAATCTGTTTTCTGCCTTGTAGCAGTACGGCTTCAGGTCGACTAACGCAAAAAAAAAACTCGACATATTCGGAGTTTTTAATGTTTTTCATATGCAAACCACGCATCGTACGGAAAATATCACTGTATTCAAAGTTGAAGAGCATTAAATTCTGCGTCGAATAATTTCCCTAATAACTTCCAAATTAGACAGATTTATAAGGTCGCCATCGTCAGACGAAAAATGGCGATTTTTACAAACTTCTGTGAAAACTGTTATGTGAAAAACGTAATTTTTCAACAGAAATATGTTTTTTGGGGCGAACATGAATCTGAAGTTTGCTGCCTCATCGCAGTACCTACCAGCGAAGGTCGAAAAAACGCAAAAAGACTCGAAATTTCTCAGGTGTTACTCTCATATGTCGCAAACAACGCATCGTACGGAAAATATCACTGTATTCAAAGTTGAAGAGCATTAAATTTTGCGTTGAATTACTTCCATAGCTCCTGAGACCGAATCGTCAGACGAAAAAAGGCAATTTTGACCAGATTTTGTGGAAACTGCAAACTCACTAATCAAATTTGGATCAATATATTCGCATATACTGATCATTTCTCCATTTTCCCTCTAAACGCTTATTTGACCAATATGAAGGGGTTTAATAATAACAACCCTGTGCTGTCAATATGACGGCTTTGATGGATTTTCTTTAACTGAAAGCACGGCCATCCAGTTAATATGTTGCAAAATAACGCATAAATTATCTTCTGAAGTGTCACCTGCATCTTACAGTGGTGGAGTAAATGGAGGATCGTCTTCTTGCTCATCGAGGTCGTTGCTCATCGAAGTGAGTTTATTGTAGTTTTCACAAAAGTTGGTAGAAATTTCCTTTTTTCGACTGACGATAGCGACCTGATAAATGGATCTAATTTGAAAGTTAGAGAGGTCGTTCGACGCAGAATTTAATCTCTTCAGCTTTATATACAGTGATATTTTTCGTACGATGCGTCGCGTCGCGTCGTTTGCAACATATGAGCGGAGAACCTGAAAAACTTCGAAAATTTCGGGTTTATCGACCTAAAGCCGTACTGCTACGATGCAGTAGTCGTGTTCAGCACACCAAAAAACATATAATTCCGTTGAGAAACCTTGTACCGGACTCGTGACTCTACCGACACACGGAGAAATTATCATTTGATCAGGCTAAGACTGGACTAATATCTATGATGAAATACATAAACAATATTAACATAAAATTAAAATATAAAATTAGATGATATCTCATATTTATATTTGGAAATATATTTCCCGAGCTTCTTTGGAATGTCCCAGAATTCAACCAGATGTTCGGACTGCGAGTAGCGATATCCATTTCTTAGATAAAAACAGTATCAATGAAGGGCCGGCAACGCTGGAAGCTCATTTGACCAAACACCATCATATTTCATCAGGTATTTTATAACCAAAAAGGCTCCGAGGTGACTCCGATGTGAGTGCAATATAATCTACATGGAGTTTAATGATTCTTCTGCTAGGGCAATATTCGCAATTCCGATGACCAGCGGGTGGTAAATGAAGTATTTCCCATAAGAATCGGATTTTTCCATAATCAAGGTTTGCTTAAAATGTTTTATATGGATGACTAGCTCATGGCTAAATGGTTTTAAAAGATTTTTTAAACGAAAAAAGAGAGAAAAGTTTTAAAAAGCGATTAAATCTTGCGGAACTGTAACCAAAAAAGGCTGATCTGTAAGGCAAGTGGCTTGAAACTGATTGGGCTTGAAAATACAGATTCCATTGGGGAAAGTCACCATAATCTGAAGGTAGATACGCAAAAATTATACAGCAAGGTTAGTTCTAATATCTGTAAAAGAAAAGCCAAAGAAGATATATCTGAAAGACCTAAAACAATTTGTAAAGTATTAGCGAATCATTTGCCGTTGAAGGTTACAACGACCCATGATGATTAGTCACACATTTAAATGTTTTCGGAACGCATCCCCGTTCTTAAATTTCTAATATAAAGATTAGTAATACGCAGTCTAAACACGACAGAATTTTTATTTCGTCGATACGTACTTTGTTTAATAATAATCTCAATTACTGTCACGAACAACGACTGTTTACATATCCAATACAAATATCGACTCTCATTATCTCAATAATATTCTTGTGGCCAGCGGAACGAAACAGCCTGCTTGACGCCTAAAGCTGCGCGCGGTTTAATATGATCCCCGAACCCACATACCTACTGTATCGAGAAGATTTTAATTGGAATGGCAATTCTAAAATAGATAGTAAGATCTTCACAATAGTTACAAGTTTGTATTTATCAAACTGTTATGATATTTATGAAAATAAAATACCCTTATACGCCCGGTACTAAGTATCTTGGAGTAGAAGTTGCTTTTCCTCAGTGGCGGCTCGTGACTAAAGCATCATCATTAGGGCAGACAAATTGAATCTTGATATTAAATTTGATACGGGAAGCATTAATTAATTTAAAATTTTTAAAATTTTCAAGGGCACGCGTTTTCCTGGCACTTCAGAATTTCAATGAAAAATCCATTTACAAAAAATTACAGGGTTTCACAAACATGAATTTTGGAAAAAGTATCAAACTTTTTTTAAATAATATTTATTCACGAATTACTGATGTTATAAATAAATTGAAATAAACAAAATATATTTTATTAGATTGGTAAATATTTTTTATAAACCAAGGTATTTCGTTTGTCAAATTTACGATGAATGATTCAACGATTTTTAATTTTCCTTGCCGTATTCTGATTTTTTTATTTAACTCTAGTTTGTCAATTTACTTTTGGAACTTTTTCTGGAATTTTTGATATGAGCAGTTTGTGTGTTTGAAAAAAAGAACAGCTCGTAGGTATATCAGAACGCTTCAAAAATAAACAGCTCCGCAAGAACCAACAGGAAGGTCAGAGTTCAGAAAAAAATCACTTCGGATACAACTACATTAATACTTTCAATTAAATAATGTTTAATGGTTTTCGATTGACCACTAAAAATAGTAGAATCATCCAACAATTCTTTGAATTTATTATCATATTTGGAAAGTAGACCTGCAAGCTGGCGAAAACTACTTTGATTGATAGAATCCGATGTTTCATTACCTCTAAATGATTGTTCTTGACTGGCTAAATAAATTACCATGTCAATTAAGCGTTTCATGATTTCCCTATTTTCTTCTAAAGTTTTATTGTTTCAGAATATTTTCCCGATAAGCGGAATTAAGAAATGTCTGAATGTTTTGTTTTCCCAGTAGTTTACATTTCAATGTCGAATATGTGTGTTCCTCAGATCGCGCATGTTTTTCAAAGATTCATTAATATGTTTTAAATCAAAATATCCTGTCGAATTCCACGGAGTTCGAGTACGTTCGTTAAACAATAAATAATGCCAGCAAAATAATTTATTTCTGATATCGCTGCCTGTTAGCCATTCATATTTACTGTACCAATTGATATTAAAAGCTCTATTATTCTTTCCTTGGTGACCTAAACTGAAAACAGAAAACTGAAAACAGTGAAATCTGAATCCTTAATCATATGACTTTGTAACACCAATCACCAATTAGGGGCTGAAGCTGAAGGGCGAGAATCGTGGACGTTACATCCCTCAAACCGCGCCGATGGGCAAGCCCGTAGCATAATATACAAAATAATGAACGAAACAGGTGCGCCTGCATTGAATTTCTCTTCAAGTCGGTTTACGAAGTCTGTTTTAATAAAAAATTTAAAAAATATATTCCCCACTACTTGATTGATGGGGTATCGTTATTTATTAGTTTTATTACTTGTTAGATTAGAGATTAGCTATTACTACATACCTACATAATTATATAAAAATATTATATATTATATTATATTATTTTCGTATTATAGGATACCTATGCAAAATAATTAGTTTCCTACACGCCTAACCGATAGGTACGTTATAATAAATAGGTACTTCGATTAATTGGATTTTAATAAATATTAAATACTGTGGTTCTAATACTAGATAAAATTTTAAATCCCCTACAATTTAGTGATAATTATAATAATAAAGTTTTTATTATAATTACGTATCACTTCAATTGTACGGGATTTAAAATTTCATCTAGAACCGAGGTATTTAATATTTATTATTAAGTTAAAATTATTAGTTCAGCAAATAGTTACTTTGCCGCTTCAGAAATGTGACGGCCGATCGGCGCGGGTCAGGCTACGGGCATTACGGGCAAGCCCATCTCAGACTGTCTCAAGGTAGATACAACCTAGGCATACGTTTACCGTTTCCCTCTCACAATCGTCGCCGCGTATACCTCGAACGTATATCGCGAATTAATACAGGCCTGCTTGTCATCTACGGGCTTGCCCATAGCGATGATTAGCAGGCCTCCTTCGCGCTATGGGCAAACAGATCGTACCTATTACTAATTTATTTCGGGTGCATAACGCGCAAAATTTAAATCGGAATGTGATTACTGATTAATAAAATACTTTTTATATATAATCTTACTTAAGACTTAAAATCTGTTATGCTATTGTGTTAAAACATTGAACATTCTACATGATAATTGAAAAATTTATTTGAATATTGTTTTTTTCTTTTATATAAATATAACCTTAAATATACCTTAAATCTTAGGGTGGGCACTGCCCACCCTGCCCACCTCGAGGAGCCGCCACTGCTTTTCCTGGACAAGTTCATTAGGATATTGATATATTAACAACTTCGGCGTCTGCACAGTAGTGCGGGAATTAGGGTTTTACCGAATTCTAGCTAAATAGTTTTTGTCAGAAATAGCTAAAATATTTTATGTCAGAATCTTATTTCACCACCGTGAATGACGGTCCAAATAAATCAGACCAACAAGCTGATTCAATTATTATCACTACGAATTAATTCCCTATGCATCTATAGGTACTTTCTTGTGAAATGTTGATACGAACATATTTATTTTTGTTAGAAGTACCTACCTAACCTAAAATGCAGTTTTTTTCGGACGAATCGTTGCTGTTTCCTTACCTGGCGAAACCATATCTGGAATAACAGGCGTTGAATTTTAGTCGAGATCTGGGGGAACGAGGAGCAGAAGAGAAAATAGTGAACCTCATAATTTAATTACGATGCCAACATAGTAAGATAGTCATGGCAACTTTTTGGGACTGGGTCCGTAAAAGACTTATTTTACGAACTCAAATGAATACGCAAAATAACGAATTTTGGGAGCGTACACTAAAAACTAAAATATAAGCCTTGTATTTCACCATTCTCTCCCATGGCTTCTCCGATTCTGCATATACAGGGTAATTATCTTAAAATTGACACACAAGGGGGGGGGGTGTCAAATATTAGGGTGTCAAATAAGGGGATATTACTGATCCTCTGCCGATTCTTCTTATTTAAGAATGTAGTGGATATGATTTTTGAAGATTTTTATATTCTGAAAGCAGATATAAAAAATATCCTAAAATATACAGGTAAAAAAACAAATATTTTAATATGTATAATTTTGTTGAGACATTTAATGTGATTATTAAACAGGATTTAGAAATATAACAGCATTTTAAAAAAATTCCATAAATTGAGCAAAAGGTTGAGTAAGTAGTAGTAGTAGTATTTTTTTATATTTTTCTTTACTTTTGCAATTTCATTGTCAATTAATAACAAATTACCTGCCCCTCGGACAAAAAGAAATATTTAGGTTTTTTGTTCCCTAGAACGTAACTAATCGATACCAATTGGTTGCAATCTAGCAACTTTATTAGAGAGGTTCTGAGACTTTTTTAGTCGACTTTTTAGGGGTGCACTGCTCTCCTAATATATTGTGGAGGGAGTCATAAGCTTTCCAGAAATCTAAAAAAAATACCCATGGGTATTTCATTGGCTTCTACTGCATTTAGTGGCATTTACATATTGAAATATGGCTGTATCTAAACGTACCCTTTAAAAACCAAATTATATATTAATAAATGCATATTGGGAAAAAACATCAACTACTTTACATTCTGGATACTCTACTATGCAACGTTAGTTCCTCTGTGAATATAAAATATAAAAACATAATGCAAAGTGTAATTTTTGCCCCGACCCCGACTAATCCTTCGAATTGATGGTTAATACCTAAGGTATCTTGGAATAGGCTCTTAGCTTCATCTTATAGGTATTTGAATTATTTATAAAAGGGAAATATAATGCCTCGTTTGAATAATAATGGTATTTACCATTTAGCGAGGCATAATTCGGAAATTCAAATATGACCAGGCGCACAAAACCATTAGGCAAATTACCGTGGTGTATTGGCACACGTATATTCTCATATCAGGATTCATTACTATGCGTGGGCTTTTCTTAGCGCCGGAATACATTACAAAAAGTCCCGGTTGAGTGATATGCGCGAAATGCGTAGCTTCGGCAATATGCAGTGCGAAAAGCGAATGCCGCCCCCCCTATCATCCCGCCGCCTCCCATACTTCACTGGGACCACTGGGTCGCTAAAAGGGAAGGTACGTAACTGGAGGTTAGCATACCTCTGGGACCACTCGTAAAATACATCTTGTGACAAACTGCCCTGCCCCGCACGTCACACCGACAAACTACTGAGCCTGTGAATGTCCACATACTCGAAGCGTTTCCTCGGCCTTCTCTGCATCTTTTCGTTCTATGACGCCACCACATGAATACGAAATTTTTATCTGATGAACGATATTAACATGAGTCTTTCCTGTCATTTTTTATTTTATTCTCAGGGCTTAAATTTGTCGGGCTTTTTACTGGCACACACTCCCGAAATGACGTGTATGATATAAAAAAAATAATATCAAAAGGGGCACGTACCTCGATAACGCATCAGCTTTAAATGAAGCCACAAAGGCAGTAAAAATAAATGTAAGATATAGGTAAATATATTAATCACCCGCAAAAATGGGGAACAATTTAGCCGAAAATATAACAAAAAATAAAAACTTTACGTTAAATGGTTCTGTGGTAGGCACCCAATTAAATTGTTTTAAATGAATATAATCCGACCTAAAACATAAGAAAATCTGTTTGACATGATAACGTCAAAGTTGAAAGTAGAGCTGAAGTTCTAAAGTAAGTTTCAGATTATAATCCTAAAATGTTCACATTACCAATGGGTGCATAGAAATTGGCCTTTGGCCTTCACTTTTCAAAATTCAGTAGTTCCACCAATTTATAAGAAAGGTAATACATATAACATAAATAACTATAGTCCGACAACTCTAATAACCCATCTAAGCAAGATTTTTGAGATTATTTTAAAGAACAGATTAAATCATACAAAACTAAATAGCGTTTACTATCTGACAATCAATTTAGTTTTAATCCTAAAATATCAGCAGAAGCTATCTTAGCCGTAACATCCAAAATAAACTCTGCTCTGCATGGTTCTTGTGCGTGTTTATAGATATATCGAAAGTATTCGATACGATCAGTCACGACCAACTCCTAAAATCATTGGAAAACATTGGCATTAGAGGAAATTGTTTAAAATTATTTAAAAGTTATTTATCAAACAGGCATCAGTGTGTAAGAGTGGGTAATATACTAAGCGAACCACAAGTATAGTGTACCCCATGGTACTCTATTGGGTCCTATACTCTTGCATATTGACGATCTGTAATAATTACAGTAGAGTAGAGGGGAGATAAATGGTTTTGCAGGCGATATTGCCATTTTCTATAAAGATAATACATGGTAGGAACTCGAATCAATAGTAAACTGATTTTTTCCTTATAAAAGATTTGTTTGACCACAAGCAATTAACAACAAACCTTTTATACGTATTTGTATTTTAAAAATACGTTTTTTTATTTTCATTGAGAATTAAAATTTAAAATATCTGTCAGTTCTTATATTGTAAGAGTTAGATCATACGTCAATTATCAGAAATTTTTTCACTTCTACGGGGGCTATTTATTGATTGATTTTTTTGAAATTCTGGTAAGTTAGGATTTTATAATTCTTATTTCCTTGTTAATTGTCAATATTTACTAATCATTAGTACAATCGAGGTAATTAGAAGAAACAATTTTCTTGTCCTATATTTCGACGTTTTGAGAAGTTGAATGCAGTTTTCTACATAGACCGGACTCCCACTAGAGTTTCATATGCAAAATATGCCGACCACCTTCTGACTTCTGATATTAGTCCAAGAGCCCCAAGTAAAAATTATTAAGTATGAGGTCGTTCCACGTATTGAGTTCAAGCATATACGTGGCACTTTTTTTTTCAACTAGAGAGATGTTTAACTTTGATTTGTTGATAATTTTAAGCTTTTACTCGATATTTATAAAAATGGATAAAACATAAAAAAAGGCTTGTGCCAAGTAATTAGCACAGGTTTTAAGAAGGCGCTGTTATATGTTATTTTTCTACTCACTTTGAACTAAATTTCAAATATAATTGCAAGTTGTTGACTTATTGGTATAGTTATGGTCCAAAAAAATGCACTTAGAAACGAGATATCTATTCTTGGTTCAGACCCTGCCTAGGCACAAAGATATTTTATGAATGGTTACCGTACATACTAAAGTTTCAAAAATATTTTATTCTGTTGGGCGATCGAAGCAAATTTTTGCGGCGGGCTCTCGCTCTATATGTGTTGTACTGATCTTAGACTTTGATATAAATGATGTTGCCCCTCTGCCGCTCCCCTTGTTCCTTGATGTTAAAAATACTTCAAAAGATAGGACAGGAAAGGAATATATGAATTCGGAAATAAACAGTGCTAAACGGATTATTGTTTTAAGTTGTAGGGTTGACCCTCAGGTGTAACTTAACAAAAGTCCCCAGCCGTGGAACTTGTGCATTAGGTGCGAGGGTATGGAAAGGGCTGCTTTATAGATTTTCCAATATTATGTCGAAAAGGTCATTTTATACAAAATTATAGCAAATATTAAATTGTCTACTAAAAAGTTCTATTGATTTTTTCCCTAGGAGCAGTAGTAAGGGTGTATGTGAGTAAAAATGAAAATAGCTGGAAAAATTGTGTATTGTGGGATGTAATGTTTAACAAGTAGAAAATTTTATAATAAAGTATTTACAAGGACATGTCATGTAATTGGTCGAGTTCATCGTCAAGATCATCATCATCGTCGGCACCGTTGATGCTGACGATTGCAGGGCCGTTGGTACACGAAGCACATAAGCGAGCAGGGTATGTCTGCTTTCCGGCAGACACAGCGGCCCCCGCAACCAGTTTCGCACTCGCAAAATATGTTATTTTGACACGAACTCTGACACAACTGGTCCGTGCATGTGACAGGAGTGAGGAAGCCATCATCCATCTCCAAGCACATAAAATTCGTCCGGTAAGAGCTCAGCAGCCATTGCCTCCTCCCTGAGTTGTTTTGCACACATGGTGTTTTTATTGAGTCGTATATGTAATTGACGAACACGTTCCAATACTTCACTGAGATATTCGACATAAATGCCATGGAAGGTTTTGACATATCTGCTGGATGCGAATTGAATTGAAAACAATACCATTTGACCATATTTGGCAATTAAAAGAGCTTTAACTACGCGTTTGGTTTTTGACCACTGCATCTTCTAAATCAGTTAGTAGTCATGTTGCCATATACGATTATTTGAAAACTCAGATGGCGATTCTATCTTTATATTTTAATTATTCTATTAATTTTCAAGGTCGCCTGCAATATATCTTGGGGTATTTTAGACGAAGGACGCTCTGGTTTGTTTCCTGATGATCTTGGTACCCATATGTAGACATGATAACACGCTTTATGATACTTCTGATAATCCTGAGGTATCTGATAGGTTGAACTGTTGTGAAAACGTAGTCATGTTTCACATGTGCAGCATTAAAAATATTTTGTGCCGCCGATAGTTCATTACACACAATGTGTTTTTATTTGCTTTTTGATTGCTGGCCGCATACACACATGTCAATTATTGCAAAGCACTGTTGTCAGTGTTCTTTAGATATCGGTGGACATCGCGACATGGAATACTGCTGTACCGAATTCACAACTTTGTTCTTCGTTATATAAAGCAATTTCTTCACGACGAACTTTTTCCTCACTTAGGTAGCTTGCCATACAATTCCTGTGCAAGGAAAACACTGTATACATTCTGGATCCCATAGTCTATCAAACTTTCTACTCACTTCGTCTTTAAGTATTTTTGCTGTACCTACGTTTTATAGCGAGATATGTCTCGGCCTTTGATTCCTTCACTAATTTCCCGGACGAACCGCAAAACAAACACACTAATTCACTGGGGTTTTTTCTCTTCAAATTAACAATTTCTAGGGACATATCTCTACAAAACTACTAAATGAATACGTTAAATATTATTCAAAGCAACGTAGATAGTCGACAACCACACGATTTGGCCAATATTCGCTCGCTACCACAGGACAATCAACGCGCTGTCACGCCAATAACGGGGGTAGAAAACGGTCGCGCACCCTGCGCACGCGCGGCAACATATTTTTTTATATAGACAACGATCTCAGCGACACAAATCTCAAAACAGATTGTGGTCTGCATATTTTGCAAACGATAATGCACTAACCTACACTAACAGCTGGCTCTACAACGAGAACAAGTTGATGACATTGGGTTAAGTAATAAACAATTGTCAAGAAATATTAAAGATTATTTCTTGTTGAAACTTTAACGCGTCTAATGAAATTTCCTTAGTATCTCTGACAACTTTTGTTATTGTCTTGTTGGTACAGACATTAAGGTCCGTCGTTGAACAAAATGCCCTAAAGCTAATTTCTACGGAAATGTCTAGCTTTTGTGGTCCAGATTGCATACTAAAAGTCCCCACTCCTCCGAGGGTACGAACCACCCCAAAACCACCCCCAAAGGTACACTTTTTTAGTTTTTGCTAAATATCTATGTTCGAAATATCTATGTTAAATATCCATCTATTCACAACTTAGACGAACACTCGGAGTAGTTTCCACAAACACCAAAACACTTTCACTTCGCTCGACGCGCGTTTCGCAAACCAAGTTGGCATCATCCGGAGACGATTAAAACTGAGAAACTGATAGACGAAAGCAAAACCAATTAAATTAAATTAAATCAGTGGCGCTTTTAATCAACACATTTTTAATATAATTCTTATACAACAAATATTCTACAAATGATCTAAAAAATAAAATCATAAACAAAAGAAAATTTTACAAGGTTCTTACATTACGGGCTAAATGAAATCGTGTTCGTCCTCTTCCTCGACGTTTGCGGGTTGAAATACATTGCTGCAAGATTGTCCTTGGCACTGCCTATACAGATTTGAGCAGTTTAGGCCTGACTGCCTACAGCTACACAGCTTTCCCCAGTCAATCTTACAGTTGCAGAATATCAACTTAAGGATGAAGTCTGGAGCAATTGGTTTATCCATAGTATTTGGTGTAAGAAGTTCTCTCTGTATTCTTCATCTCCAAGAGGTAGGTTCCAGCTCATTCACCAACCACTCTTGAATTTGATAATATACACGCACACTGTGCTGTGAGGCACCGTCTGATGTTGGAGGTAGAGAAGCCAAGGAGAAGTTTGCTGTAAGCTGTCTTCATGTATTATTATGGAATTTGAAAAATCGAAGCTCATTTAAAGTTTTCGCTGATTTTCCTATTCCATAAAGAGCTAGTAGAAATTCTTCTCCAATGATGATAATTTCATTTTTATCCGCATTGTGATTTAAAAATGCGGCTACCTTGGCTTGTAAGTCCCCATGGTTTTCGAAAAGCCTAAACATTGACGATTTTATATATGGCCGAGGTGGTGTCACACCTAGAAATGGCATTACAAAATACAATAGAGGATGTCATAGAAGCTATTTTAATTTATAGGACATTAATATTAGTTATTTTGTTGGGTTTTGCAGCACTACCAGGTCTTAACATGTAAACGTTGTCCGTTTTTACTTTAAACACCAACAATACCATTAAATCGGTATCTTCTACCAATGTTACCGTTCCTCTAATTTCCTCACTTCCAGAACTTTATCTACTATCAGGGTATCGGTATCACCCTGTGCTTGAAAGACTTAAATACCGGCTGAATGAAATACCGACTTGAATAATAAAATTTTTACATTTTAAGGTCCGAGAAAAAACTAGGATTTTGGTCACTGGTATAATTAAATTCTACATATATATACACCAGTTTGTAGGTAGGTTTTATTGTCTCTCTTTTTGATCTCTAGCATTTTTTCACCAAAGGCTACCGTTTTCCAGATATTTAACAGAAACTAAAAAAAAATAACCTTTGGGGGTGGTTTTGGGGGTAGTTTGCACCCTTGGAGGAGTGTGGACGGCTATACTAAATTGGGTCGTCTATATACTGAATTGCGCAATTTCGACAATTTTGATATTTTTGGTCTTATTAGTTAGCTACCTAATGATTTCATGCTCGTAAAAATTGATTGCGAAACATTAATCTGGCCAAGCAAAAAAAATACGGTATATTTTGATCCTCCAGTATTTTTTGAATATAGTTTTTTACCGTTATTCACATCGAGGTTAATATATTTAATGGTACTATGTTTGATATAGCTAATACCATCTTAATAATATTTGTTTATCAAAATCAAACTGATTATATGGCTTCACGACTATGTATTCGGGATTATGTAAAACTGAGTGTAAAACACATTATACATAATATACTCATATGCGAATACACATTTAATACGGTAATACAGCTAGATTAGATAGCAGCGAGAACAAAATAAATAATATGTAATACAACATAACCTTAATTTATGGCTAGCTTGTATTAAAAACGTAGTCCATGATTAAAAATTAAAATAATTGTCCAACTAATATGTGAAACTGACTTACTTGTATTTTTAGCATAACCTTCTTTTTGAAGAACACACATGTATCCATGCCTTACGCGAAAACGCACCACCTACGCAGATATTATGTAGTTAACGATAACGACAGACACGCCGAGACTGTTGTACCTGCATGTCTATTTTGTTCATAAGATTTGTATTTTATCGCAATCGTAAAATATTAACAATGTTAAGATAATTAATTAGAAACGAATATTATAAAACAATAAAATTATTGTACGAATTTGCATCTCAAAACAAAAAAAATCAGTATTTTCACTCAACATTTTCAACATATTTTTAAGACATGTGTGAAAAGAGAAATAAAGAGAAAATAAGATAAATTCAGAGTTTCGCTTGCCTGTTGTAAAATATAAAATAGTAAAGAATTTTCAAAATAAATATTAAACATGGTGGCTTCTAGATGGCGAATGTTTTTGCTATATATGGTCCGATTCGGCCCAAAATCAATAACTCATTGCTTTCGGAGTCACAAATCATGATTTACGATCCGATTAGACAGGCCTATAGGTATTTTGGTGCCGTAGTATTTGGAGCTGATTTCATATTTATTCAAATACATACTCTGAATACATGCTCTGAAATCAAATATGGCATTAATTTTTGCCTAAGAGCTCATATTCTTAAGATATAACATTTTAGTGCAATACACGTTACACTATTTTAAGTTAAGTCCATGGGTCAAATAAAAAAACTAAGCACGGAATTTTTATTATTATATTATACAAAAATAGAGGAAAAAGTCATCGATGAAATCAACTAGTCACTGAATACTTCGGAAGTTTCTTTTCCGTGACTTTTTTTAATGTATTTTGAAACATCCCTTTTTAAACTCCAGCATACGTGATCTGCCATCATGTGGCTGCCATCATCTTCCTTGGTAGCGGGACTTTATAGTTTATATATCTTGGTGAAATATTTCACCTTGTTCCTCACTGGTATCTCCTAAATTTTCAGGAAAAGGGCCTTAGTGGCTATGTAAATAGTGCACCTTAATACTCATGTTACACCCAAGGGATTTGAAACTCTTAAGCATCTCGTTTACCGCAGTTCAACATAGTTTTCAGCTTTGCGTTTGCCCAGAAAATTTCCGACAACTGCAACAAATGATGTCCAGGCTTTTCGCCTAGCTTCATTCATCGATTTACGAATGCAGAATCCTTAAAGAATGGTCTTATTTGTGGTTAGGTTAGGTTAGGTTAGGTTAGGTTATTTTTATCAAGAGCCTTTACAAACTGCTTCATAAGGCACAGCTTGACATGCAGTGGAGGAAAGATGATTTTGATGACGTCGTCTTCATGAACGTCGATGAAGACGACGTTCTCTCCAAACTATCGGTTTGGAGAGAACGCCGATTTTCAGACTTTTTCTTTTCCCGGTAGTCCACTGTCGCAAATGTTCTATGTAAGTTTTACAGGCCTGGTGTGGTGCCCACAGCTTTCATCTTGATCAGCAAGCCTAACACCAAAGTATCCATGATAAGGTCTCCTTACAATGTCAGTAACAGGTTTTCTGGTTTATTTTAACGTGTATTCTCCGCATATGTAGTAAAACATGTAGTAAAACACATCAAGATGATTTACACAACTTCTTCTACTTGAACTAATTTTCTTTATATTAAACAACGTATACACAACAATCTACAACACAATACGTTTTAGGCTAACTTTATAACAACCCTTTCCTAAACACAAATATCACGCGGGCCACCAACTTCGATCTACCATGCACGACGATAACTCACAAACTAACCTCGAGTCTAGTTGAAGCGTTGAAGGTCAGTTCACAGATTCATTTAAGTAGTATCGGATGGTCACTCCATCTGGTGGATTTTTTTAGAACTAACTAGAGAGCAGATTAACAATAGGGCAAATATACAGGAACCAAGCCTTGTATATGTATATTAAAACGTCACAAAATGGAATTGGAACTGCACAGGGCACATTTAGAGTAGAACTGCATGTTAAAAAAAACACGATCTAAAAAAGTAGAGCAGATAGAGAAAAACTGATTTCATATTTATATGCAGCGCCCCAAATATAGCTAAAATCAGTTCTAAAATCCTAGGCATCAAAATTTGTATTTTTTTTGTAGGCCTGTGAATCTGTATTCAGGTGTTTTTATGGCAGGAGATTATGAATTCTTTGTCAAAACAAATATTCAAGATGACGGATAATGTTTATCGTTTATTAAATTTATATCTCAATATTCTTGGGGGAGCAGGTCACAAATATTCGGTCAAAATATATATATTCAAGATGGCGGCTGCAAGATGGCTGATACGAAACTATATTGAATTTATTGTAGAGTTTTAACGCTTTTAGTGCTTTTAGTAGTGCTTTTATGCTTTGTCTTGGGAAAGAAAATCAACATGAAACACAACACAAGATTCATCAGAGAAGAAGTACAACAACAGAAATTACCAAAAAATCGAAAGAATAAGTGTGTGGAACCAATTTGTAGAATTTTGTACCGAAGTCATGTGAAACAGATGAGACTATGCATGTCGTACATCTGTCAAACGTTTTGGAAAAGCATGAGTTTAACATGAAAAAGAAAATTTTTAATAATAGAAAGAAAAGTGCAATTAAATATGGAAATCCACAGGGAAGGAATCGCAATAAATGTTTTATGAAGAATACAGAAAATTAAAATTATCCCATTTTCGGAGGTTGAAATTGCTTGAACCAGAGCTGCTGGACGCAAAGTGGACAAAATTATAGGGTGACCCATCAAAATGAAAAGTCAGTGCAGGAGGGGAGGGATTTTCTGCATTCAATTTTGCAGAGAAGAAACTGGCAGCCTTGGAAACTCAACAGATCGCATATAGGGTAAATCGAGGAGCGATGGAACACCTTTTGAAAAACTTTCAATAACTTATTTATTTATACTAATAATGATCGGCGAAAAGGTACAACGCAAACATAATCTTTGGTGATCACTTTGTCACAATTCAAAGAATACTTAACTAATAGTTATAAAAAAATTTAAAAAATGAAGATGTAAATAGGCCCATCGCTCCTAAAAGGCATAGGAGAGATGGATCACCGACTGTAGGAGAGATGGACCACACTAATTTAGTTTTTCTTACCTTTTTTGATTATGTCGGTGGCACCACAGGGTTGGCATGTGTTGGTCTATGATGTGCAGCTCTCTAGAACGGAATGCATTGTAACCAGTCCTCTTTTTTCTTAGTGAGACGACAGTCTTCGTAACACCCGACGCACTGGTTTTCGAAGTCCTCAAGGGTTTCCCCACTAGATGAATCGTCCAAGATTACGACTCCAGATTCTGAAGAGGCATACTCGCGCCTGCATTTTGGAAACAATTTTGCTGTAGATTTTTATGGTTTCATGTGGAAGGTGCTTGTAAATTATGCCATACTGGCTGTGGCATTTGTTTTTGTCTCTAATTCTTTTGACGAATTTGAGTCATATGCTCATATCCACGCTCACTGCTGCATTGATGGCAGAAGATAAATTCTTCTGCCATCAAGGACCAAGGGGGTGTTTCATTTATATTCCGCTTGCGGATGTATTCGTTGGGCATTTTCCTGTAGCCTGTTTTCCTGTAGCAACGAAACAGGTCCATCTCTCCTGTACCCTACTGATCCGTCTCTCCTAAAACTGGAGGACAGATGGACGTGAACCCTCACGCAGTTAAACACATGAATGGTACGCTGTTTAGGTTAAGTGTATATCAGAATACGTATCTGCCTGTCACATGTTTAAAATTTTACTTAAAACTTACCTGAACTGAACTAATTGTTCAATGAGAAATACTACGCAAAATTTCGGTGGAGACCGAAAACGAAATTTCCCGATAACTTTCGATAACGAACAAAACTACACACACATGCAAATACCTGCACTGCTCATCGGCAACTAACGCAGCTGCATGATCCCACATTATCGCAACAAGCATTGTTGCAACAGTGTGCGAAAAATCGATTGAAATTTCGACTGAAAATTAAGATACTTAATTTTTAATTAATTTAATTAAGATACTTATTTTTGTTCTTGTGGTCATCATTTTTCCACATATGACACCACATGGCATATTTAGATAACTGCTGAGTTGAATCCCCATTACGTGAAACATAAGGAATTGATTCGGGTAAGCCTCGAATACAATTTAAAACTTACATAAACCATAATCCAATATATTGCGACGTGAAAAAAAACGGAGATTAATTTTATCCGGACACATTTCTCGTGTCACAACGTAATTCACTTAAAATCCTTCTTCCAATTGAAAAATCAAAGCCCCGGAATATCACGCCATCTCTCAGCATCATCAGCTTTATTTTTGCACCTATTCATAAATTACCCGGGCTCTCCTCATGCTGCGGCCTTAGCGCTTTTTTCATAAAAAGCTGTGGGATTTAAAAATCCCTCCAGTGGTTCGTCGGCCTAGCTGTTCCCTTCGTTACGAACAATGATTACATAAATAATCCAGAATAGCTGTGCAAACCCAATTATCGTCAATTTTCCTTACGTGTGGGTCATCAAAGCGTCCAATAATCATTAACAATTACTCAATAATAAATCAGTATTTGCTTTCTAAATATTTTATGACGTGTAGTTAGCGCAGACCATCGTATGTATGAATATTGGAGACGATCCTACGTCTTTATGCCATCGTTATATGCCAGTGGGAAGGAAATTATTACGTTAGAGGTTGGTGCGAGAGTGTCAGTGAATGCCGGCTAATACAAGGAAAAAATCAAATAAAACAATTGCCTAAAACATACATACATACATACAAACATATATATATATATATATATATATATATATATATATATATATATATATATATATATATATATATATATATATATATATATATATATATATATATATATATATATATATATATATATATATATATATATATATATATATATATATATATATTAAAGGGGATAATAAACATGGGATATAAAAAACTGGGCGAATAAATATAAGTATGTTATTAAAATTAGCAATCAGAATTAAAAAAAATGAAAGTATTTGGTTATTACCTTTGTCCAGAAAAGTTACTCCTTGATTTTGATATGGCTGACACTCGCGAAAAACACACTACACTCAACTCGTTGGCCCTCTAGTAGTGGAATGTTGGAAATTCTGGGTGTAGAACTTCTCGTACAGAACTTCTACACCCTCGTTATAGATTGAACAGCTCATAATAATTTACAGCAAAAAGTAACAGCAACTAATTCTCAGCAGAATTATTTTGCGACTTCTCTGGAATACTGGTGTTTCTTGAAATCACTTAATTATGTCGTAACCTTCGTCTTGATACAATTAAACTCTTGGCCCACGACCTAGGATTCCCTAGATGCTAGTTTTTGTACACTTTATACCTTTTTAAATATCGAAGCTTGATGCTTTAATTATTTAGCATTTAAATATTTAACTTTTCTTATTATACAAAATTAACAATTATCTTTAAGAGACTCAAATTATATGGCTAGCACTATTTGTGCCATAGCGTCTTATTATCGTTGTTTATTTATATGGAAAGAAGTCTGGTTTGTTAAAACAAAAACAGTATTTCCTGGTTACCTTCTCCTACTTCGGTAACAACACTTCATCTGCCAATCACATGATTTTATGATTTATGGTTTTTACAATTATGCAACAGATAATGTTTAAACTTTGTCACTACACATATTTTCAATCTTTGGACAGTTTTGTTTACTTTATAAGTCTTGTGCACTTGTACCTCCATTTTGAACTACTTCTGTGACCGTATGACAAGTGTTCTGGGTTCGTGGGCATCGCAATATCGTGGGCATCGCAATATGTATAAATTAGACATATTTTATTATATTTCTATATTGGATAAATGATGTGATATGTCGAAGCTATAAAGCTATATGTCGAAGCTATAGTTATTAGTGTTATTACGAAAACAAATTGTAGCCAATCACCGTGTACTTTACAATCACATGCCTGGTGCACTGTCTATGCTCCGTCTTTCTTTAGCTTATATAATAATACGTTTATTTGTAAACACAATTCTATAAATATATAAAACTTGAAATGGTAACAACACATATTTAAATATATAATACGCATATACATCATACATCATTAAATACATATACATCATTCATTCTCCTATACATAGTATCTCTTTTATTTATTGAAGCTGATAAGCCTGATGTGATCCATGATGCACGTTTGCGTTTTTTTGTTATTTATTATCTATCTATCGATAACGACAATCGATAACGTTTGTAACTTATAAAAATATTAGTTGTAGTGTCTAGGTTATCGGTATTATAGAATGGTGACCAGTAAACTTTTTTTTATATCAATTTTAATTTATTGTTATTTACTACTTTAATATTGTTATTATTTATGGAATTATTTTAATTTTTGTCATATAATGTTATTTTAAGTAAAACTGGATAGAGGTCAGTTATTTTTATTTTTAGGACCGCATACAGTATTTCTTAACTATCCTGATCTGTAGTGTTTAAGAAAATATGGTCATTGGTCAATACAACTAACACAGAGAACAATACAACTAACAGAAATTATATACTCATAATATTTAAATAGTCTTCAGTAATATCGCTGTCTATCTTGATATTTATATTAATATTGCCAATTATAACATTATAATCACCTTCCTCTCATCATTTATGATGCTATTTTTCTTAGAATATGGACGTTTTTCTATTTTCTCTTTATAACACGTAATATCTAGCGACGAAAATAATTTCGGCCACCACTGTATTTGTCTGCGACAAATTTGGAGTATGTTCGTGAGCTAAGTGTGTCATGGTGTTATTTTCTCAAAATATGAACTTGTTTCTATTTCCGGTTTTTGCTGTATCGCAATTAATGTTTAGGCACGCGAATAATTTTAGACGCCACTAAATGCCACTAAATAAATCCTCTGCAACAAATCTGGGATATATCATTGAACTAAGGGTGTCATGACGATATTTTCTTCAAAATATGAACTTTATATTATCGGTTTTTGCTTTATCACAAGTACCTAATGTCTGGGGACGGAAATAATTTCGGACGACACTGTATTCCTCTGCGACAAATCTGGAATATACCATCGAACTAAGGGTGACATGACGCCATTTTCCTTAAAATATAAACCTTTTTCTATTTCCGGTTTTCGTCTTATAACAGGTAATATCCAACGATGAAAATAATTTCAGACGCCACTGTATTCGTCTGCCACAAATTTGGAATAACCATGCTATTTAGCTAAGATATCATGACGTTATTTTCCTAAAAATATGAACTTTTTTCTATTTCGGGTTTTATCAAACGTAATGTCTAGGGATTTAAATAATTTAAAATAATATTTTTGTCCATCTGCATAACCATAACGTGTTATAATTAAAATTAAAATTATATGTTATAAATAATAAATTATTAAATATATGTTACAAATTAAAAACTAGATGATATAGGTGTAGGGAACTATCATACATATCGAACTATCATATCAAAAATATATAGTGGTACAGGGTGTTTTCCATTTGGAAAATACAACTTATGATGGTTTGAAGTTAATTAAAGTCGCTTAGGGCTCTAGCTATCCTTTTGTTCCCCTTGTATACTCCTCTAGTTATTTGTAGCTGTATAATCTGTATTTTTGATAAATGTTTGTAATATTTATGTGAATAACTTTCTACAATCTGCCAGTTTTATTAGAGTGTATTATGCTTATTATCCACGATAATATAGTACAAATATGTAAAAATTTGCAATAGATACATTATTTGCATTAAAGAGGTACTGGCATGGAATTCTAATGACGCACGTTTTCATTAAATTGTAATAACCACCATCGCATAATCTCTCGTGTTTCCATTGAGAAGCATGGAGCCTGGATTTACATTGCATATTTTGTGGTGGAGAAAAACCCACACTTGCATTATACGATATCGGTATCTATACCTAAGATCATTAATATAAATGATATACCTTGACCATACTACTACTTTCTTAAAATAATCATCAGTGTCAACATCTTTGGCTAGGCTAATTTCGATGTTAGCCTCGATGTTAGCTCTAAAAGAAAGTCTCACTAATAGCCGGTCTTTCATGAAAGTAATCCTATTAATCCTCTGGCGATTGATATGTAGTGTGGATTTGGCATCAAAAGCGGTATTAAACACATCAGATCGTCCGAAGTGAACGCTTGAACAGTTGTGCCCTCGGTCGTGCCTCGTTTGGCTGTCTTTTGGATTAGCAGGGACTAGGGATGATTTACTTCACCCCTAAATATAGTCCCTTTGTTTCCCGTAACTACTTATAAATATTGATACACCTGAATAATTTTATATAATATAGTATCGAGTTTAGTATACCTATGACTCTCCAGCGAACTACCTAAGCATAATGATGTAAATCATATGAACAAAAGGGAATGTCATCAACCTTACAGTCCTAAGTATTGGCGATTGGCCCAAGCCCAAAATTTTATTGTACATTTTTTGGAAGAAAATAGTAACCAAGACGAATTCAAATGGAGAAAGTGACCCGTATAGTTTAGTTTAGTTTAGTACCTAATACTGGTAGTGGCATTTAAGAACCTAAAGAACCGCTCAGCTGTTTTACATGTTTCAATGACCAGGGCACTAGCGTTAACCGAAATATTGAACTAAATAAACCTATACATTTTTTACCTTGTAGATACCTGATCCAACAATATCAACCCGTCAGAACGACGTGGTTTAGCTCCGACTTTGACATATCTTAACCCACTTGATCGGGGGGGAAATTATCAGAGCACACAGCTCCGATAATTTCCCCCCCCCCATATATTTGGGTAGGGGTTGAACTCCCAACATACCAACCAGCTCAAGCCAGAGGTTCATTTGGGTCTTTGGGAAAGCTTTTTAATAAGATTTTTTGAATTATAATATGAATTTAATTGGAGATGAAAATGGTATTTTGCATCACCAGAATGAAAATATTTTTAAATAAATGTCGCACATTGATTATGTACTATATAAATTATATAATAAAAATTAATGAAATAATTATTGATTAATTATTGCAGCAATACAAAAAGTTCATTTTTGGTTTCAACGCCGCCCCTGGCCAAGTCAAAGCTTGTAGGTAACCTCAAAAAGCCTACCGATGAAATGTAACATTTTCCGGACTTAAATGATCCACGATCCACCCTTTTACAAACTATACAAGAATGCACCATAATTACACACTTATTGTTCACCTAAATCGCAATAAGTACAAAGATTCGTAGAACACACTAAAGAAAACACAAGACGGCGACCTCTCCTTTCAGCAACCTCTCAAATTTGTTTCCATTGATTAATCGACATTGACGTAAAACTCGAGATAAATTCATCAAACGACATTGCCGTTGTTGAGATTTATATCTCAAGGCACAGTACATTTTCGGTTTTCACCATATATTATTGAAACAATAAGGCAATATAATAGATTACTTTTGCCAAGAAGCTGTTTTAAATATCATTTTAGTATTAAAGTGAATCAGATTTATTGAAATTGTCAAATTATTTAAACATCTCTTATGGTATTCAAAGACTTCTAGTGAATTTAACAAACGCCTGGCAAACGTGCCGTTCGGGAGAAAAAGACGGACGACAAAGATGGAACGATCTTGAATCCGCCAAAAACAAACAATTCTGTCTCTCGTATTAATATGTCTCTGATTTCAACGCAACAATACCTAAGAAACCATCACTATGCTCTATCAGTATTATTTGTTATCAATATAAAACATGGTTGACGTTGGCCTACAGCCGTAAGGGATCGTTTTTCATTTTTAGACAAAAAGAAAAATTCCATGGCAAGTTGGAGTAAGTCGAGGAGTAAGTATAAAAGTTAAATTTTCAAATACATAGGTATTTACTTTGCATGCCGGGCTTTCTGCTATGTAATTCCATTTTCTCTGTCATATAATACCCGGGGAAGGAAGCTAGTTTTCATGGATCTAAAATCATAATAGAATTTGAATAGACCAGCGTGACCAAGACGACCAAAATATTGTTTACATTACTTCATACTGGCATACCTACTCTGATTTATTTAAGATACCAGATGCCACAGTTTTTAGTCAGAAACAATAAATTTCATGATTCACTAAACACTAAGTGGACTGGAAACTAAAACCGGCCGGCTCGAACTTGAAGCGATACCTTAAAATGTAGGTATGTTAAAAAACAAAGCAAACATAATGAGACTTACCTCGGATTTATCAAATTGACTGAGAAATTCATCGTGCTGCTGCTTCTGGTACAGCGCCCTGGCCAGTGAGCCCCGCGGTCTGAACGATAGGGAAGACCCCAGATTACCGGCATGCACGGCGCTGTCACAGTCCAAAACATCAGAATGTTCGGCAGATTTGCTGTAACAAATACTTGTGCTATCCATGGCAATAGAAGCCTGCTATAACTTAGAGGAGAGCACCCACTAAATCACTGGTTAAATAACGCTTTTACAGCAATTACACATAACGTTTTTGTAAAGCAATTATGTGAGGTTAAGGTGGAGTTGAACGTAGAAATATTCACTTTTGCACTGATTAACGTTATGTAAAACGGCGGAACTGTATTTAAAAGTAAGTCCTAGTCACTCATTTGATAAACAATTAATTTGTACAGGTTCAAAACGAGAATCCTTTCACTTTTGACACTTGGAATAAACAAAAACAAAGGTGAACATTCTGCTGTTGGCAGCACTGGCGTCGGTAGAATCATCTGTTTCGTCGCGCGAATGTTTGAATGTGGGTCAATAATCCAGTGAGCGCGGCATAGCTCTCTCTTCTCGTCCCGAGTAGATAGGTATACCTACGCATTTTATTCGGTATGTGAGCACCGCTTTAATTTATTTTTAGCAACGTATCCTTGATCTAGCAATTTATTTATTTTCAAAATATACCCAGTATATTTCATATACAAGACAAGACAAATATTTAGATAAGTATAATAGGTACCTGCAACTAGGTACATTGAAAATTAATAAATTAAGAGTAGGTATAGGGATACAAGAAAAAAAATATTTAATTTGGAATAGGCAATACCTACATGTAAAACAAATTTAAAACAGTGCCAGTCCAATACATCGCTAGTCAGGTATTCCTCTACATTTTACATTATAAAAAAAATAATATTTTTGCTTTGCGTAGCTAAGTATGTTATTTGGATTCTCTCAGATATCTCGAGGTAGATAATTAAGTGTCAGATAATTAAGAGATAATTAAGCATATTTTAGTCACTTTAGTGACATTTTTGTATAAGATTTGGAGACTTATTATTGGGTAGTTCGACAGTAGGTACCTATGTTATGGGTAGTTTTTTTTAATTCGTATAGATTCAGATTACCTCTATTCGGGATTTTTTTAAAATTTGATTTTGTATAGATTACGCAATTTAATACGTATAAATAATAGACAATAGACTATTATATAGGATGTCATTTGGTTTAAAATATTTACAGGGACGCGGACGTTTTAAACTGAACATATTTCTGATTATTCTTTTTTGTATTATAAAGAGTTCGTATTGACTACTAGGGTGCACTTTTCTAAAGTTTACATAGGCAATAAACTGGGCAGTAACACTATTTGATACAACTCGGCAAAAGTAGATGTGGTTTAACGATCCAGTGGCGTCTCTACTGAACCACACTCAAATAGGTTGTTGTTCTTGTTGTTGTTGTTGTTGTTATTGTAAACAAGTTGTTATGAGAGAAAATGTTGGTCTAATTCCCAAATAACCCCAGTAACACTATTTGATACAACTCGGCAAAAGTAGATGTGGTTTAACGATCCAGTGGCGTCTCTACTGAACCACACTCAAATAGGTTGTTGTTCTTGTTGTTGTTGTTGTTGTTGTTATTGTAAACAAGTTGTTATGAGAGAAAATGTTGGTCTAATTCCCAAATAACCATTATAAAATGGTTATTTATGAGAAATAACCATTATAATATGAAATATATAATAAATAAATTAGAGGGTTAACAGAAGATCTGATAATTCTATTATTAATGAACTGAACACGTAATGAAACCGAATTCCAAGAGGCTTTAGACTCATTTTTTGTCTCGGACATTTATTACATCATTACAATAATTTATTTTTGCTTTGTGAATATTTTTTATGCGATATTTTGTTTGAAACATAGTTTTGTATTGATTTATTAATCCAGTATTTTGTTTCGCCGATTCATGAAATTTTCATAAGATTATGCCTTGCTCATTTATTTCATATGCAGATATAAATGATAGTGTATCTATCAGTATTATATATCGTTATATCGTAACTCATAACACTAACTAGGTAGATGTTTTTCTATTAATTTCGGATAGGCCAATGTTCTTAGTATTATTTCGGTAACATAGTTATTTGTTAATATATTATCTATTTAATATATAATTTTCTACTCTTACCGAGTGAATAATTATTGGGTTTTAAAATAAACTAGGTACCTAATTTAAAAACGAGCAAACATACATAGTAATGGGTGATATGTAGCACAAGAAGCGCAGACATTTTGCTAGTCTTTAATATCTGTTGTAATGGAAAAGGAGCAACAAAACAATGCATAGTACTAATATTTTAAAACTTCGCAGCTTTTTACTTTTGCTCGTTATCTCCTACTTTAACTTGAATTTTCCTGCCAGGCCTGTAAGTTACCTGTAAGTCACGTTCGCGTTATCTCTTTTTGCTTTTTTCCTGAAACTTGGGAAAGTATGAATTTGCGAAACAGTTTCTAAAGTGCAGATAAATTTTTAAAATTATTATTCTTGAAATGTGTTATAAGCAAATGCCAGATAATACTTTTTGTGAGAACACTGTTTCTTCAACCCTTATGAGCCTGTATTGAGATTGGTCTGTAGTTGCTAATACTTTTTATCACATTTTTTTAATATAGGGTTCGCTAAAACATCTATTAATTAAATGAGATATTAGTTCTGATATTACCTATTACGTGAGCGGCTTTTTTAAAGATGATTTTAAATTATCAAACCTATAAGCATTTTTACACTTTAGTGAGGAGACAAATGTAGATCTTTCATCAGGATGAACAGGTGATAGAAAAAGGTATTTGAATTTAAATTAAAGGTGATCAGGTTTTTTTAATATTCCTACCATAATTTTCTCCTACATGAACAGACAAATC
>CAXKVY010000908.1:0-20659 GCA_964058915.1 Tetropium fuscum
TCCTAAGCCAAGTAAGCTCAATATATTGTATGGATTCAGGAGTTCGCTAGTCAGGCTAATTACCTCCTACTTGGATAATAGATCTCAGTTATGCCAGTTATGCTAGTTATAACGGCTTCAGTTCTAGTCGGTATGTTGTATGTTGCAACCTAGGGAGTACCGCAATGTACCAATCTAGTCCCAGTCGTATTTACATTGCACATCAATGATTTGATAGAGAACTTGCAATAACCCTTTATTTGCCGACGACTTAAAAATAGGCTCCTATTTATTCACAGGAAGATTGTAGGCACCTTAACTCTCAATTAGCATTAATTGAGGAATGGTGCACTGAGAGTAAATTATCTATAAATATTTCTAAGTGTAAAGTATGCTCATATACACATAATACTCGAATCTTATTATATTTCACACTCTCTACATTTCAGCACTGCAGTGCAATTATGACCTTGGCATCCTGAAAATGTAACCTCATCTGCTTTAACCATGCTGGGCTTAATTTTAAGGAACTGCAAAACGTTTTCTGATCCCAATGCGTTACAATCTTTATATTTCGCTCTATACTAGTGCGCTCTAAGCTTGAATATGGTGCGTTGGTATGGTATCCATATTACTTAATACAAAAAAAAGTTGTAGCCATATTAAAAGACGCTTTTTAAAATTTATGGCTTTTAAAATTGATGGTGTATATCCAATTCGTGGTGATGCGAATAGCTTACTGCTGCGATTCAGCATGGCATCACTTGAAAATCATAGAATCAATGCCACCTTATTGTTTTTATATAAACTCATACACAACATTATTGATGCACCAGATATATTGTCGCAAATAAGTTTCTATATCCCTAGAATACATTTTCGGCATTACCCGACTTTTTACAGTAGTACAAGTAGAACTAGTATCCACCTGTCGTCACCGATCCATGTAACGTGTTCTAATTATTACCATAATACTAGTAATGTATGTGTTAATATCACATACATTACTAGCTATTAAAAGGATCCAATAAATTTTTGTCCCATAATGAATTGACTCAAAAAACTACATCACTGAAATGTTTCTTTTAATTTGTCCTTTAAATAGATTTTTTTATGTTGGGCAATTAATAAAATATTATTATTATTATTATTATTTCCCTCTACAATCTTTCATTGACTGGACTAATAGAATTTACCAATTCTAGCATTTATGAACATCAATATTTAGTAGTCGAGGCTAATAACTACATCGAAATATGTAGGATAATAAGATATATGCAGTAAATGATATAGGCAATTTTTAGTTAATTTATCAATTATTTGAGATATAAAACTGAATTCGAGCTTTCTAATTCCATTCCAAATTTGTGTAGATACCTAATATACAGAAAGTATGAATATATAAATAATTGTAATCATTCTATGGGATCTAATAAGCAGAAAATATAAAAGTTTAAAATATACACGATATCAGATATGCATTCATGAATTTAATAGTCAATGTAAATATTAAATTGCTTCATTTAATTTATAGCTATAATTATATAAAATTATAAAAGAAGTATTCTAAAAGTCTATACCTTGCTATTCTTGTTGCCGCTATTTTTAACTAACAAGCTTTTGTACAAAAGAAATATAAAAAAAGTGCAGGTATAGATATTAGATTTTAACGATATTGGACTACACTTACATGATTTTAAAAGTGCCATTAGTATTATTATAAGACATTTTGGGTTTTCTTCAGAAATGGATATTAGTCTAACGAAAATCAAATTGTTTTTATAAATATAGTATAAATGGGCAATTTCTCCGGAAGAAAATTACTGAGGGAGTGCGCCACTTCCAAAATTCGGTGTACCTGTAGATGTCAGAACAAGTAAAAAAAACATTACTACAAAATACGAGAAAGTATTATATTATTTTGAAATTAGATACCATAAAATATGGAAATTATTCAAAAATATATTAGAATTACCAAAAAATTTTGTAATTACGAAAAAGTATTCACATTGCCAAGAAACCTTCTATTTATATGACCTGAAATCTTCCAGAAAACTTAAATTCCTGTCATGGACTACCGGTAATCTAACATTGTTATTAATATTATTTATGAATATTGTCCGATATAGTGATACATATCTAAGAAGTTCATCTAAAACCCAGTCTAAAACAGTGCCGACATCGGTATTGGAATTATCATAAAATACAAAATTACTGTTAAGTATTGGGTAATAAAATTAGGTGATAAAATTTTCCCAAGTGGCACACCCCTCGAAAATCACCCAGGTTATCCCGGAAATGTCGTCACACGTTTTTTTCGTTATACATATGAGTACCAACTCCCTAAAATTATCTTTCTAAAATTTTACCTCAATTAATCATAAATTTGGGAATATTTATTCTATCTTCATTTTATATATATTTTTAGCTATATCAGTACGACTTATATTTTTTTAGTGCTGCTTTTTTGAAATCAGTGCCTAGTAATGTACTACTGTATTTACAGTGCAATTTAAATGAATGTCGTGTGTTGGTAGTGAATACTCTACAAAACAATAAATTATGTTATACCTATTCGCTGACTTACGTAACATTGACTAATAAACTTCTTCCGTACTAAATAATGATGTTAGTGTGCATAACAGTCCAGAAGTCAAGTAAAAGTACAATAAACTACTTAGTACATTTTTATTTTTATTTTAAAAATATAACATGACATGAAAATACGCGTCTAATTTATAATAGTATCTACCCACTATATAATAACTCCAATTAAGTAAAGACACCTTACTAGACATTTTACTATTTTCAATCCCGATATGAACTACATACCAGCCAAGCTTTTAAATGTTTACATATTATGGAATTATAGAATATAATATATATTATAATATATTATATATTATAGATGTAAATATAGATATATTATATATATATATATATATATATATATATATATATATATATATATATATATATATATATATATATATATATATATATAGATATATATATATATATATATATATATATATATATATATATATATATATATATATATATATATATATATATATATATATATATATATATATATATATATATATATATATATATATATATATGTTATATATTATGTATTATAGAATTGCTTTTGGTAGAAAAAGGGGATAATTCTTCTGAGTGAACAACCACCACGAGAAAGTGGCACTTGCTGTCTAGGTATGAAAAAAAGTTCTTATAATATTAATCTGCATCACTATTAATATATTATTAAACAGGCAATTAACTATAGCCAGTATCCTCACAGGACAACATTTGCGTAACAAGCCGTATGCAAGTGGCGTAATTGGTCCGAACGAATAATGGCTATTAATTGCGAGTTGATTGCTATACTTTGTCCACGGCTATTATACAACTTTCACCTTGAACTAGTTGCTTTTAGGTATTTAATGCGTTTTGTGGAAAATATCACGAAAAATTATTTATAATATTTTTATAGCTATTAGAAATAAATCATCATGTTCGACATTTTAATTATTTTCTTCATCAGTTGGCATGCATCGACAGGGCGGCCCGGCGGTCATATAGCCACCTTAGTATTTATTCTCAGTACAAATATTTGGGATGCTGTGTGTTACGTTACCATGGCAACATAATATGGTAAATTAAATGTAAACTGCGATTAATCATTAATAACTGTTATAATTCACTGCGATGTAAATATGAATACTATAAACTGCTCAAAAACAATAAGGGATCACATAAAGAATGTGTTAAATTTAGTCTAGGATATTTTCGTTTCTACGCAACTGAATTAGGTCGCCCTTGCAGGAGAGGATGAGTTACATCAACTGCTCTGGAGGCAGTAAAATATGGTCTATACTTATTATAGAATTATGAGTATACAGGGCGTTTAATAATGACGAATTAATAAGGATTAGTTTAGAACATCCTGTACATGTTTTACATATAAATATAATATTTAAATCATATGAATCTTGTAGACTCATCATATCTTTCATCAATCATCATAGATTCATCAAGGTAATACACTTATTAAAAAAGATATAAGGGATTGCGTGAAGTACTGTCAGCAGATATACCTTTACAAATAAATTGTTTATAATCTACGGTGGCACTGATTTTGCTAAGAGTCGTTGTTATCTATAAGTGTCAGTTGTAATAATGCGTCATAATGGATATACCACTTAGGCGTTCCTTAAGTGAAGTTCAAGTTTCTAGAGTTGTAACGTTATTAGAAGAAGGCTGATATCTCTAGATTACTAAATGTTAGTCAGTCCGCAATTTCACGAGCTTGGATTAGATATCAGGAAAATGTACTCGAAAAGAAGGGCGTTTCCACATCGACATCGCATTAATACACTTCGTGAGGATCATCATATGAGATATTGGGCTCTTCGGGATAGGAATACTACTGCCCGCGTAATCGTTAATTATTTAGTACACGCTATGGGTACCATAGTATCTTGTTAAACTGTACGAAATAGCTTTCATGCTTATGGTCTTCGATCAAGAAAATCCGTCAAGGTTCCGAAACTTACACCAGCCCATAGAGCAGTGCGTCAAACTTTTGCTTGGCAATATGGAAATTGGAATTTTCACCAATGGAGTTCACGAAACAGGTTTTGGTGGTGGTTCTTTGATGGTGTGGGGAGGCATACGTGTAAATCACCGGACTGATATGGTTTTAATAGAACATGGATCACTTATGGCAGAAAGATACATACAAATGTCCTTAAACTCCATGTTCTTCACGTCCTTTTTTCGCAAATCAAGCTGCCGATTTTAAACTTTAGCAGGATATTTACATACAATATTTAGATGCCGAGGGTATTGAAGGATTAATACTTTAATACCCTCGTCACCTATGGTCATCACCTATGGCCAGCGAATAGCCCAGACCTCAATCCAATTTAGCATTTACGGGATACACTTGGAAGATTTTTACATCTGCGGTTACCGATAAATATTGCAGCTCAGTTGATTGAGATACTACAACACTCGGAGTAGTTTCCACAAACACCAAAACACTTTCACTTCGTTCGACGCGCGTTTCGCCAACCAAGTTGGCATCATCCGGAGACGATTAAAACTGTTTTAGTCAGTCTTAATCGTCTCCGGATGATGCCAACTTGGTTGGCGAAACGCGCGTCGAGCGAAGTGAAAGTGTTTTGGTGTTTGTGGAAACTACTCCGAGTGTTACAGTTACATCAAAGGTTCCAGCCCTATCCAGTAGAGATACTACAAGACGAATGGAATCAGATTCCCCAGGACATTATCAGAAATCTAATTTACAGTATGCAGCGACGATGTGCTGTAGGCCAGATGATGTCATACTAAATATTAAGTTGTACCTTTTATTTTTCGGTTTATTTTATTATAATAAAGTTAAATATGTTTTTATATTAAGTGATTAAATTATTAAAATTCAATACTTTACGCAATCCCTTGTGACTTTTTTAATAAGTGTACTACATTGATGAATCATAAAACAAATTATTCACACCAAGCCAATCTATAAGATTCATGTTTAAATATTATATTTCAATATAAAACATGTACAGGATGTTCTAAACTTACCCTTATTAACTCGTCATTCTGAAACACCTTGTATAATCATAATTCGTTAATATATATGGATCATATTTTACTACCTCCAGAGCAGTTGAACTAACTCACCCTCCCCTCCAAGGGCAATTGAGCAGTGTATAACTTGAATTAGGATATATAATATTGGATTATTATTAAAAGGTAGTAGATAATTTAAAATATAATAGTAGGAACTGTACGTATATAACAATATTTTTTTAAAACTTTTGTCGTCTGTGTCATTAGAAAAGTGTTACGATAGTTATATATTTAAAGTAATCTAATCTATAAATTCTGTTATTCAAGAAGACAAAAAAGTTGCGACTATCCGCATTTTAATAACAACGTAACGGTTTTGCAATGACTTTATTCAATGAATTTTTATATGGTTGAGAATAAGGTATCTCTAGGGTATTCAAAACAAAAACCGTTGCACGCCATCAGTGACAAACGAAGACAGTATACCAATAGTATACTGTCAGCCAGTATACCAGGCAGTAATGCCAATGTATAACAGTCCCAGCATCGCCAGAACTTAAATAAGACAGGTCGCTACAGTTGGTAACACCGTCCGAAAATTTGTGGGGTTGCCACGATTTCTTCACTTCACACTTGACAGTAATATCTACATACATTTTGTATACGAGTATTTACGCTAGGATTTGCAATTTATTATAGCATTACTTATATTTAAACGTGATTTAAACTCTTTGCCAATATTGTGATTATCCCTATATTGTGATTAATCAGAAAATATACCGAAACACTCGACTAGCCGCTGAAAAGAGCTTGCAGTAAATTTGATAGTATTTTGAGGCATACGTGCAAATAATGAGCCACTATTAGCTTTGTCTACGGTTACATAGATTTTACAAGTTATATTAATAGTAATATTGGCATATAAAAGTGTCTTATTTTGAACTATTTCTTTCCATTTTAGAATCCCTATATTAGTTTTCCTTTCCTCGTGATATGCTGCTTGGTGGCCAGGAATGAATCTAACTGACTGCCACTGTTAATTTTTTCTATAGTTCGCATAAATCTCTTTACTAATCCTGTATTGCAGGTTTGATGTTCCACTAAATTTGCGTAACGACTAAATTTCTTTTTCAGGCTTTCTCCTAGGCTTTTACGTTCTTCATATCCTAAAATAATTAAATTTATGAAGCAAGAAGCAAACGTGATTTGTATATTATCTTATAGCAAGCCCCGTCATTGTGAGCTACAATGCTCACCCTCCCATGCTAACATGAATGTCAAGCAAAGCCCGGCGAGAGGCAGGAAGGATCCCTCAAATACCCGACACGACTCTCCCGGGGGTAACACACCGACGAAGAAAGTCAAGAGCGCCAGAAGCAAGGCTTTGCTGGTAGGGCCCATCAGTCAGAACCGAGGGAGGCTGCGCAACTTCGCGTGACACTTGTCATATTTGCATGGAGAGTCACATAAAACGCGCAATCTACCCCTTACGAGGCGTCTCGGCCTACTACTAACTCGTCCTTACGATGGTACTGTTTGGCCCCCTTTTATTGAGGTCACATCTTTAGCCAAGGATATTGACGCGACAGACTGTATCACGATCTATAATAGTAGGTACTCATTACAATATCTTCCTTTGGTTGATGGCTTTCGTTTGTAGCGGAATTTCTTTTCCCATTATTTGATGGGGATTCATAGCTATAGAACACGTTTTTAAAAATAAATTGTTTTTCCATCAGCTGCAATATAACAAATGACTTGTATGTCATCCTCCGTTATGTTGAAATATTATAACGCCAAACTAATTTGCTGCAGGACCCTCATTTTCTATCTTCTTGCGAGACTTTATTAAAACTGCTGTGATGGCATACTGTGATGATATTGCTTACGAAATAACAATCTCTGTAATTCTGGCAATGTTTTCTTTACTATTTGCTGTATTTTTGTAGATATTGAGAATTCATTCACCCATTCACTACAGTGTAACTTAAAATCATCAGAGGTGCACTCTTCATCAGATTTCCAACTTAATTTTAAGAGAAACACTACTACGTAATTATCTTCAGAAACATACTCTATTATAATAATACAGTATAGCCGAAATAAACAGTTCTGAAACTTAAAACTGAGTTGGCGGTGTCTTTATGCGCGCGCCGTCATATCCACGTTAGCTATTATAGACCTGACTAGTAACATCAACTAACCTTAAACAATTAATTAGCAAGGCTTAAGTGTTAAAAATGGTGTTAAGTACAGGGGAAATTTTTTTTCTGGTGGAGCGTTATTTTCGGTCATACGGAATCGGGCGACGCAAATTCACACAGACCTCACGTCTCCAGACGGATACATTTGGAGCATGGCCAAAGATGCCGTCCTCACAAGGTCATCACAAGCAACCGATGAATTAAAGGATGCCATTCGAACCTTCTTCGTAGATTTGAGACAACCCGTATCCCGTAACATGACGACCAACTTGGAACGTGGTTAGGAAGTCTGTCTTGAACGAGGAAGTGCATATTTAGAACATGTAATAAAGTGTAAATAACATGTCTTTCTTAAATAAATGAAAAAATTAAGTTCAGTGTCGTTTATTTTGGCCCATACTGTATGTCCATTATTACTACACAAATGATTTAAGATTTGCAATTAGTTATTCATGAGAAACTAGCAAGACAAAAAAAATTTGAGGTTATTTTGAGAGTAATGAGAAATTGACAAACAAAACTTCAATTTTGTTTCTGAAATGGGCAATGCAGTGGCGGTAATTTTGACTGACGCTGAGGCTTATGTGCTGAGGCAGATTATATTATGCAATGATGCATTAGGGGCGTGTCGTTGTGCGCTGTAATTGTTTATATATTTAATAAATCTCTACCGTGTGCCCAAGTGAGAAGTACCAGATTTTTGTTTCTGCTTATAGTGCCACAAGACCTTACATTAACCTCTTGTGTTATCATGGATAAGTTTATCATGTGGTTTATAATGTGGTTAATCTAAAAATATATGCGTCAGGCGCATGTTGAAGATTGACTTGATTTTTATATTGTAACACTGATTTAGATTAAACCCTCGTCTATCAGATAGATACCGATAATATGCGTCACATGTCAACGACTAAAGATATTTTAACAATAATTTAACCTTATACCTAAACCTAAATACTTTAAAAGTTTAATTAAATTATTAAGTTAAATTTTTATAAATTTAACTTTATACCTAAACTTCTTGAGAAAACTGTATTAGTATCTTTGATAATTATTGAATTTTATTTGAATAAGTATATTCAACGAAAGATGTGTAAGGTGTTGCTCATATTCTATCGTATTTAAATTTGCAAGTTCCAAGAAACATAAACCGTAGTTATCGACTTCAAAGCTTCTAATGAGTAGACCGAAACGTTTTGTAGACATAATTTAACGTTTAATTCAGTTTGTGGTGAAAGCGCATCCGCTAATGTGGAAGAAACATGTAACGAACATTATTAGAGGCTATTTATTCCCCAGATATTTTCAATGCCGACGAAAGTGCGTTGTCAAGAAAAACCACAGGAATAAAAAATTTAACACTTAGTCCCTAACACACTGAACTTAGCCTCCTTACAATGATAATTTATTACTTCTCCCTCCTTACGCCTCCTTACAAGTTTATTGCAAGATGTACAGGGTTTTCATGTATAGAGTGTTAATTTTATACTTACACTCTTCCAAATCATTATGTAATACATGTTTGTCAATTTTTTGCATTCATGTAAACGTATTTCTGTAGCGTGCATGCATTTTCCATAAAATACTCAAATACATACTAATATTTAGCACATACTAAAATTTTGATTCTTTTTAGAAAAAATAATGTCAGCTCAATAGATATTACAATCACTTTCTATTGCGTGCGGTACAGGTATGAGATTTTATGTAATTGAGAAAATATTATATGCAAACATACTTTGCGTAATAACGTAGGAGAATGAGAGAATCTAATTAGGGAAATAATTATGGAAAATATAGGAATCATAATGTTTCCAGAGTTTTTAGAGAACTAGAATATAATATTATGTAGTGTTTCTTTCGTATGTGTCTGTGAACATCCAATATGGCAAATAAAAATGTATACACTTATTTCTCACGACGTGTGAGAACAGAAGCAAAATTATTCGTTGCGTATAAGCTATTTGTAAAGTAAAAGTTAGTTATCGAGAATTAAAAAACCAAACATGCATATTTTAGATTTTGTCATTTTTTTAAATAAGTTGTATAGGGTGTATCTGAAATGATTGAACAAATTTCATGAGCGTGATGTATAAAATAAAATTGTGAAAACCCAAACCCAAATTATTACCCGAACAAATTGGTTTTTGTCTCGTTCCAATTTGATAAATATAACTAGATGTATCAAAAAAATGCATTTCAAGAAAAAAATTACTTACTCATTCAAGTTACTCAAAAATAAAATGGAGTTTGTTTCGCTGACAAAATAAAGAATTCGGCAAAAGACACTTAATACTGCATACTTAGTATGTTAAAAAAAGAATCTCTCTATTCGCAAGACAATTCATTTTGCACGGAAATTTTTGCTCATTTGCCTCTATTAAATAAACAAATTTGAATGACTTCCTCTTATCAAAATGTTTTTTGTACACAAAAGTAATCGTGGGAATGAACAAAATATTACCATTAATTTCGTTCAATAACGTATCTGTTAAGTCGAAACTTGTCGATTTTAAAAATTACTTGTAAACATTTTTAGACAAAATTTATTGAATGCGGTTCTGTCGTCTTATTATATGATATTCAAGCCGCGCCTGACTTGTATACTGAGAACATGGCGTCGTTTTACTTTTATTTTTCCAAGGTACCTCCGTATACTGTGATAATACGTTCAGCTAACTGTCGCATCCGCAAATTGTGGACAGTAGAAAACGCCCTTCTGACAATTCTTCCGTTTTGCAAGTGCATTTTCAATATTATTTTGAGTGTCGTCAAAAGTACCTAATCAGTAATTTTTTATATATTCGTATACACTTTTTTTTTCATTTTATTTACTCTCTGATATTTACAAAAACTGTACCTGCATTTTCTTAATAATATTAATTACCAAATACATATTCCTGATCAAAATAATAACACACAAGTTTGATATATAACAAGCAAAATAGTTATATATTTACATTTACTAACATTTCCTAGGCAAGTTTTAAGAAATCCATTTCCAATAATCTTCGTTACCAATTAAATGAATCGACCTCTTAAATAAAATGACCTAAATCGTGTCTGACACAATGATGCTCCTTTTTTCGTGACCCAAACAACCTTCATATTTCACAGTGAAATTTTGTAACATTAAGTAATTTATTTTGATAGTTTACGGCACCGTCTTTGTTCGTAACTTTGTGATTAAACATTTTGAATTTAAATAAGACGTTGAAATGCAAATAGCGTGGCACAATTGCCTGCAAACCATCATGAACACACAAAGATTACTTTAAAGTTTACTTTAAAAATCATTGAGGTCAGCTGAAGGAAATTTGTTAATTTATCTACTCTCTTAAATAATTTTACATTATCTACTTCTACTTTTCAGTTTGACGTAAGATGCATTTCACTTTTGATACTGGATGATAGCTGATATCTAACCGACTTTACTTAATATTGATTTCGGATCAATGACTTTAGTTTTGGATAATGAATAAATTTATTTCGTAATAACATTGGGTTTTACAAATTATTAGGTTATTAGGTTCCCTGTACATAGATAGAAGATGTCTGTTTACGGTCTGTCTGATGAATTTCGATGTCTGATTTTAAAATCAATTCAATGTGAAACGTTACGTTTAGTTTGCATAAGTTTTATAGCCCGGTCAAAATATATATTCCATGTTACCATAATTCGCATAGAGCTGGTACGACGAGAAAATTGGTACGACGAATATTGGGAACACCATTATATATATAAAATGTGAAAAGTCCCCGTCGATCCTATATCCGCAAAAAAAATATTCAAGGTCATAGTTCGCGAATATGGAAGTATCACCATTTCTGAGATATAGCGATTCAAAAAGTTGAAAAAGTTGTGCTCTCCATAATATGCACACATTGGACACGTTTCCACGCCACCAGTGAGGTAGTGTATTTGGCATGTTTTTTAACGTAGTTTCCCCGGTAGGCCTAATTAATGATATATTGTGGTTCCGTTTAATTAAATACTATTGTATTAAATTCAAAAAGGGTACCATTGGAAATTTTGAAACCGGTGTGAATTATGAGTAATTAGGGAAAACTATTCTTCTGATTGATAATTATCTAATGGAACTTCTTCTCCTCTTCCTTCTTCTTATTCTTCTTCCTACTGGATGCAATTAAATTGTTCTAAAAGCGATATATCAGACGTCTCCTCGCTAATATCGTAAGAATAGTCTTCTGCTGGCGATTCAACATTGCATTATGACTGGTCTTGACAACTGGTACATGATAATAAATAAAACAATCCAACTTTTTTGCAGCCGCACTTAGCACTGCACTAATTTTTGCAATTGCAAAAAATTGTATTGAGGAGTTTTTTCGGTGCAGGTGGAAGTAAAGTCTGGATTTGTTCCAATGTATTGTAAATTAATTTCCAGCTCCAGTTTTCTGGGTCCAGTTGATTGGACCACACTTCAACTTGATAATTAATCCGCAATATATGTTGATGAGCAAGCCAAAGCAAAGGCTGGGGAAAGATAAGCTAATTGCACCCGTTTATTGTTATGAGAACTTTTTTACAACAGATTTTTTACAACAGATAAGTGTCGAAACTTATTTATCTAAGCAGGTAATTTTTGTTGAGCTCCATATACAGAAGAAATGAAACGAATTCCGTTGTTGCTTACAGCTTGTGGAGTAGAGTTACTCTCTTTAAAAACTTTAGCACAATTAACTAAATCTTGTTTTTCAAACAAAAAGCAGAGTCTTGGAAGAATTTATTTCCGATGGCAGTTGAACCTTCACAGAAAAAAATAAAAAATAAATAACTTTTCGGTTGGAGTTTGAGCAATAGGTAAGTAATACCAATATATCAACATCTTCATCTTTATTGGTTTCTTTTGTTTTTATATTCTCAGAATCGTAGAATTTGTACGTATGTTACACAGACCAATATTTTTACTTCTATTACGGATGCACTGATGTATATAGGCAGCGTACTCGTGCATATTATGGAGAACAAAACTTTTTGTCAGAACTCATAAATGGTTATTCTTAGGGAAAAAAGTATAATAACAATTTTTATTGATAACTGCATGTTCTAAATTTTTTGTTGAACCTATTTTGATGATAAAACTTACCGTTTGGCTGAAAAATGCAAAAAACCCATATTTGCGAACTTTGACCTTGAATACAGTTTTGCAGATGTGGGATCGATAGAGACTTTTCACATTTCATTTATAATGGTGTTCCCAATATTTGAACCAATTTTTAGCTCTATGAGAATTATTGTAACCTTACCCCTATTTTTTGAGGCTATTTTACCGGGTAACAAAGTACTTATGTAGATACTTTAAAACACAAGTACCTAATGTATTCGCAGATATCTTGACACGATGTTACCTAGAATATTTTTACCAGCAAATCAATTTGTAGGTAGGTATGTATTGCTATTGCATTTTGATAAATTAATTATGTGTTCCATACATGTAGTACCTATAGACTGCAATAATACTCATGTGCGTTACTTAACAATGTGTGACTTTTTCAGTATTTTCTATCACGCATGGATGGCGAATTACGACACACATAACGCTAGTGTCATGGTCAACAGAGATATACTTTATGTGGCCTTTTCTGCATGTTTAAAGCATTTAATTGGAAATCTCTTTGTTTGCCGTATAAAAATAAGTTAAATCAAGTTTATATAGGTAATACTCTTTTGTATTTTTTCTTCATATGAAATATTGCAATCAGTATGTGATTAATATTTACCTACAACATATAAAAAAAATGAAATTCAGATTACCTACTATGAGTATGAACCGAAACTCACCAAAAAATTATCGGTTACTATCTGACAGTAAATCTGAAAATCAGCTACTATAGGAACGCGGCTCCTAAAAAACGGTAACATATTATGTCAACCAGTCATCCGATCTATTTTTACTGGTAATATTGGTTTTCTATATGTCAAAAGTCAAACAACACATTCATTGTTGTTGTTTGTTGCGAAGGCACAACAATGGTAAATAGAAACAGTTTATAAATGTTTTATCGTGCAAGGTATCCATTTTGTTATCTATCTATTTGTTTATCTATATGGTATCTATTTGTTTAAGATATCTATCCTGAACCTCATAAATATAATACCAAATATATATTTTGTATAATTATAATGCCATTTACCTCCGATTTTTAGGATTAAGGTTGCACTATAATATTTTAGCTATAACTACATGGTATTATAAACCGACTTTTACTGTCTTCGGTAATTTAATGATTTTATTATTTAAACATTTGCTACTGTTGATACACAGTTTGGATATACTAGTTTTTACTAGAATGATATTAGATTTATGATGAATTAAGATAATTGCACTTCCTATGTGAACTTTCCCTGTTCAATACCATTAGTCACTCAATAGAGGTTCATGAGTATTTAGTTTAACATTATTCAACTCTCTGTAATCATATATAAAAGGCCAATAATTACATTTTGAAAGTCGTTATATAACGATCCCCGACATCGTCTAGAGATCTTACATTTACTTAAATAATGCCTTGTCAACCATAATATGTTATCCTGTCCATATGATGGAATTATTTTTAATGTAATCATTGTTTTCTAATTGAAGATCTATAATTTATATTTGTATTAATTTTAAGTCGGCTCATATATCTGCGGTAAATTACAAATATGTTTTTAAGAAATTAATAAATGACTTTAATGTTTTACTTAAACAGTAATTTATGTCATAAGGATCATTAAGGCAATCATCAATTAGCAACTGTGAATATCATGAATAGAGGAGGCGTCAGCCGCGTCTGTAACACGGCGTGTGCCTTGTTTGTTTATGATCCAAATTACAAACAACATTTTATTTGCCGGCAGGAGTATCATTTTTAGAAAAATAATGATATCTATAAAAATTAAAATTTTTATATTTTTGAAATGCCAGGTGCATTAATAATTTTATTATACAAAAAATAGTAAGTGACCTGTGCACTACTATTTCCTTCACAATATATCAACAGCTTGTTTATTTACTGTCAAAATACTCGGAGTAGTTTTCGCCAACCAAGTTGGCATCATCCGGAGACGATTAAAACTGTTTTAATCGTCTCCGGATGATGCCAACTTGGTTGGCGAAACGCGCGTCGAGCGAAGTGAAAGTGTTTTGGTGTTTATGGAAACTACTCCGAGTGTTACAGTTACATCAAAGGTTCCAGCCCTATCCAGTAGTCAAAATACTACTACAAATTGCGACTTTATGCGAATTTATATTAAACGTATTAAAACTTTAGATAATGAGTAATTTTGATGGAGTTTACAACCTAATTTTGAAGAAATTGCAGGAAATATCGTGCATTATCTTTTGCCTGAAGAATTGCGGCTTTTATATGAAACTGTGTTTGTTAATTTGTTATGAGGAGCGGTGTACCAATAAGAACATGGTTATATTAGGTACGAAATATAACCCACGAAAAGATTGCAAGAGCATGCTTTGAATGCATAAGCATAGAAAAAGAAAGCATAAAACTTATTTTAAAGCTCAAGGCTTCTTTTGCTGAAAGCATAAGCAAAAAATTAAAATCGAAAATATTTTGCTTAAAGCATAAGCAAAAGACAGAAAATCGTTCTCCGCTCTTGTCGTATTATAATGTTAAGGAGTGTTTTATTAATTATACATACATACATACATACATACATACATACATACATACATACATACATACATACATACATACATACATACATACATACATACATACATACATACATACATACATACATACATACATACATACATACATACATACATACATACATACATACATACATACATACATACATACATACATACATACATACATACATACATACATACATACATACATACATACATACATACATACATACATACATACATACATACATACATACATACATACATACATACATACATACATACATACATACATACATACATACATACATACATACATACATACATACATACATACATACATACATACATACATACATACATACATACATACATACATACATACATACATACATACATACATACATACATACATACATACATACATACATACATACATACATACATACATACATACATACATACATACATACATACATACATACATACATACATACATACATACATACATACATACATACATACATACATACATACATACATACATACATACATACATACATACATACATACATACATACATACATACATACATACATACATACATACATACATACATACATACATACATACATACATACATACATACATACATACATACATACATACATACATACATACATACATACATACATACATACATACATACATACATACATACATACATACATACATACATACATACATACATACATACATACATACATACATACATACATTCATACATACATACATACATACATACATACATACATACATACATACATACATACATACATACATACATACATACATACATACATACATACATACATACATACATACATACATACATACATACATACATACATACATACATACATACATACATAAGTACATATAGTTGCTGCATTATTAAAACGGAAATCAGTAGTGTAGAGACCTAAAAACTCACAAATATTTACTAAACAAGATGTCACAAAAATTTTGACAGAAGCAGATGAAACTGATGTGAAGATGTGTACTTACAAAAGTACCTATGATGATTGGACTAAGTGGAACTTACAGAAGAGAGGAGTTGACCAATATGTAATATGAACATGTGATAGTTGAAGGTTCAGTTTTAAGAATTATATCTCAAATGCAAAACAAATATCATGTGACAATTTTTTGTAAGTGGGAATATTTCTGGACTGAATATGGTACAACTTTTCAGACAACATGTAAATTTTTACATATTGCAGCCAGATGAAACGAACCAACAACGTTTTTTTTCTCTCATGGAAATAGTAAGTGTACGGAACAATCAGTTAGAATTTATACATTTGGATATAGGTATCATACGTTTTCAGCGTTCGTTCGTTTCATTTTTGACCGATTCTGGTGCCGGCGGTTTATACAATGAAACGGCAGGGCGCGGCGCCGGCGCTGGCCGCTAGAAAAGTAATACCGTTGCTGAAAGATACATGGAAAATTAGAAAGAACAAGAGAAGAAAATATCAGCAGCAATTTTAGGAGCAAATACACAGACTAAAATTCTTCCGAAAATAATGAACAAATTTAAGAGCGATAGAGTCAAAAGGTTTAATATAGCCGTAGCCAACTGCAATAATTGCTCATTTACAATTTTTATAACTAGCTAAGTTGCCAAGTTATATATTTTCATAATAAATAGTTAAGTTGCAATAATGCATAGTTCGAATGAAAATTTTGTCTAAAAATAAGTACTAGTAAACCTCTCTGAATTTCATTATGGTACTAGGACTTTTAAATATTTGTTTTATTATGGTACGAGAAACATAATGAGTATAATCAAATAATATAATGCTATGACATGCAAGCAGATATTAGTATACCATTCAACGAGCAGTAATTAATGATAGCCACTATTAACGCAGAGCGACGACGCTAATGTCACGAGCCAAAGGCGAGTGATACGAATCACCCGAATTAATAATGGCAAAGTAATTAAGTTAAGTAGGTATTTAGTAGTTGTTGAATAATATAATTTGTCCACGACCGTTATACGTTTTTTATTTTCAACTAGTTGTTTTTCAGTTCCTAATGCGTTTTTGGGAAAACTGTCACTATCACAAAATTGCTAAAGGTCTCAAAAAACAGTTTACGCTAAAAATATGTACATTTTTTGCACAGTATATTGGATACATAAAAAAAAGATTCATACAATTCCAAATTTTATGTCTGCATATTAAAAGTTAATTTCTAGATCGAGTTTGCATGAATAATATTGTTAGTAGTTGGACACATAGTGACACAACTGACATAACTAGACACGAAAAAATGCTTCCACGAAATCCAGAAATTTTTTTTAATTGCCATTTACAGTCGCCGCCAAACAATTAATATTTTAAAGCAGAACCGTAAGCTTCTAAGACACTTCTAAGACTTGCTTCGACAAAATTAATGACCTCCTATCGTAACTATCCAAGTTCTTCCCAAGCACCTTCAACTACTTCCCAAAGCTGATTAACGTTTTGAGGTCTAAAACTTTGTTTATAAATATGTTTAGTTAAGTAACCCCAACCGTTTTCGATAGGATTCAAGTCTGGACATTTTTTGTGAGCCAAGGTAAAAGATTAATTATGACCCATCATTACCATCCAATCTCTTACTATTCGTGCGGTATGAACTGGGCAATTATCCTATTAACAAAAATTGTAAATAAGTCCTAAAAGAAATATCATTAAAAAATTTTCACCTACTGAAAGATAAAATTCCCAGGAAAAAATGCGTTACTGATGGTAACATTACATTTTACCGGTAACGGTTACCGGTAATATATATATATATATATATATATATATATATATATATATATATATATATATATATATATATATATATATATATATATATATATATATATATATATATATATATATATATATATATTTATATATATATATATATATATATATATATATATATATATATATATATATATATATATATATATATATATATATATATATATATATATATATATATATATTTATATATATATATATATATATATATATATATATATATATATATATATATATATATATATATATATATATGTATATATATCTATATATATATATATATATATATATATATATATATATATATATATATATATATATATATATATATATATATATATATATATATATGTATATATATATATATATATATATATATATATATATATATATATATATATATATATATATATATATATATATATTATTAGATGGAAGAATTGTTCAAATATATAAATATTGTTATTTTCTTATCATAAAATTTAGGTTAGTGCAACTAAATTTGACACACCTATAATATTAATGCATGGACTGAATTTATTAATCATATTATATTTTTAAATCGCTTATATTTTTATTGTATCCTAGTTCCAATATGATCTAATCCTTAAAATACTAACGCCCAAAAGTGACATCGTTGTTACATTGTAATCATAATTATTTTCTTCCAAAGTTTACACGACTTTAAAATAAATATATTTGTCTTGGGAATAACACAAAGATAATTTAAATAACACCTTTTTCACTACTTCACATTGTGCTAGATATCATGTACAATGCACCTCTAGAAATAATATCCTGACCAATAAAAATTTCGAGCAAAATTGTAAAACGGAAAAATATGGCGATTTTAATACATATTGTGATAGTCGTATTAAACATTGCATCGTCCTAACTGAATATAGTTTGGGAGGAAAATGACAAATATTACAAAAAGATTTTTTCATTGTATTACATTGTGCAAGTTATACTGAACGTTATACTTAATTGTAGAATATCCTAAAAAATAGGTTATAACGAAAATTGTCAGAAGGAAAAATTGTAGTCCACCTTTCGAAATATCACATATTGATATTCACTGTTAAATTAATAAATTACTGGACTCTGTTAAATTAATTTCGATAAAAATGTTAAAATATTTAGTTTTTTACAGCTCTTCTTTAAAAAAATTATTTAAATTTTTTTTTCAAATAGGTTGAGATTTCGCTAGGCTACTGAACATTGCACCTTCCAAAATAATGTCCTAACATAGCTTTTGAGTAAACGGTAAAAAGGAAAAATCCTTAGCCCCTAATCATTAATATATTACATTTGTTTCACTGCCACATTAAGGTACTTGTTTTAAACAAGGAACCGTTGAAATTACGGAACAAAGTATTCGAAAAAGAGGAAAGAAGGAAAAATTCATAGCCCCTCGCTAATTGTACTGAAAGTGTTCCAGAAACACAGGAGGAATGAAAAATTTGGAGCCTCCGCTTTTTGAAAAATATTTTTTACAGCATAACATTGTACTAGCTGTACCGCCTGATATCATATCTTAACACAAATGAAAAATATTTTTAACCCAATGTTTTCCATGCTATTGCACTATTGAAAATGGCAATCACCATTTTTTTGTCATTTTTCCAACACAATGTTCACAATTTCAACTTTTTTATAACTATCTGCTAAATTTTAAGCGAATTGCAAATTTGATTTTGAAGATCAGTTTGATGATTATAATGTGTTGGTCGTAAATACAAATAACTGTCTTAACATTGCAAAACAGTATTAATCCCAGCATGGTCATATTAGTTGTCATGTTAGCTAATGGAAATAAAGAATGTGCATATGTAGCTTATTCTGTATTTTCATTAACGTGCTAAAAGAATTTATTTATTTTTTTATATTTGGTTTTTTTATCAAGCAAATGGGACTAATTTACTTTAAGCTTTAATTTTGCCCCTGCACCCTGCTACCTCCTAGGAGTGGGGACTATTAGTATGTTTACCTCCTAACTAGTCCCAGTCAAAAATTGTGTTCTTTCCATTTCCCTCTACTCCGCTCTCTTTAGTATTTATTGACTGAGATTAATTCAATATTTATGTTGACGTTGTATATGTATTTTTCTCAATATATTAATATAAGTACATATAAAATTAACAGAACACATAAATTAATATTATGAAATATAAAAACAGCTAACTTCATTAAATAAAATAATTGATTAAAATAAGTATTATTTTTAATGAATTATTATTTATTAGGTAAAAATGTACCTAATATAACAACAGAATGTACCTAATATAACAACAGAAGTAAGTAGCATTTGAAATTCAGGTTTCTCTGTCCTGAAGTAAAGCATTTTGTTCAGAGT